>JAJOOR010011782.1:0-12183 GCA_036250505.1 Solanum acaule | reverse complement strand
AATGATCTTAATGATTGAATATGCATGAGTAGTATGTCTTGTAATGAGTAATATTGTATTAAGATTATGTTTAGAGACTATGCTTATGGTGATGTTATTATCCTTTGTGCTTTGATGAACTATATGTGAATTGCTTGTGACTTGTGATTCTCCAACTCTTTCAAGATGATGTTCAAAATGTGCATAAAGCATGGTTTCAACTAAATGTCCCCTTTCAAACATGTTTTAATGGTTTTTATGCATGGCTTCCATACTTAGTACTTGTGTTGTACTAACCCATATTTCTTCTACATTTTTACAAAGTGTAGGGTTTGGTGATGTGATGTCTTATGCTTGGAAGTTGGGTTTCTAAGGAGCTCGGAAATGAAGACTTGGGGAGTCCTCATAGTTTCAAGGATGAACCTACCTCGTACACTTATGTCTTTATGTTTTATGTCTTTAGACTTGTGTGAGGGTCGTGTCCCTAGTAATTATTATGTAAGGGCGGTGTCCCTAAGTTGTTATGAAAGAGTTGTTATTCTAAATGTTATAGATGGTTTGAGACATAGTGTCATAGACTCTCTCTTATTTTATGAAGACTTTGATTGTAAAGAAAAGTTTTAAATTTTCTGCTATTTTCATATGCTTTAATGTTCATGATATGTTAAGGGCTTGTATAAGACCTCCGAGAGGTCGAGTACGTCGTGTTACAACTAATGGGTCCTCTCAGGTCGTTACATATATCACCTATCAAATCACAATAATATAAACCACAACATACCCCGTGTAATCCCATAAGTGGGGTGTGGGGTCTAGGTAAGGTAGAGTGTACGCAGAACTTACCCCTACCTCGTAGAGATAGAAAGGTCGATAAACCCTCGACTTAAATAAGGCATACCACACAGTTTGAAAAAGGAGGGGATACAAACATGAGAGCAATAACAAGAACAACATAATGAGCAATACACAACAAACAAGAGAAAGAACAATAACAACAAAAATATAATGCAATAATCAGAGCACAAAAAACACCAGTGATAGCTGAATTGCAATCCTTGATCACCCTCCATCCTAAAACTTCCTAAAACTAGCAGATTATGACAATTCACATGAAATGGTTTGCTCTAAACTAGGCCAAATATGAATACAAAACAAAAGGTTCATCGGTTCAATTCCCAGCTTCAAAGCCAAAAAAACACTAGGTGTCACAGCAAGTAACATAAAATTAATTAGTTGAAGTGCGTGTAAAATAGCCCCAACACTACGAAAAGGGGTTATCAGAAAACTTACAAACATGAGCATATCCCAAGCCAACCAAATAGAAGAAGAGAGCTGAAAGGCCAGAAGTTCGAGATGCTGCCAGGGAGGCTGCTGAAAGAGTTGGTTTGGTTCTTATGGAATCAAACTCAATGGAAGATGAATTGATATGAAGATTTGGTAGGAAGATAATTAGTACAAAATAAAAGTCAAGATAGTATCTTGGTATGTGAAATTTAGGTAAACCATAAAATAGTTTCACATGTTTAATCCTGACATTTTTGACACATAGTGATGTCATGGATGACATCAATAGGAAGAATTCATTCCTATAAATAGGTAGCTCTTAATTCATTTTTAAAACATCATCTCACTTGACTTCTCACCTTCTAAGGCATTTGATGTTCTCTCTCTTGTAGTATCTTACTTGTATTCTTTGTAGAGTGAAATAAATATTGGTGCAGTAAAATGTATGATCAGGTGAACCCTCTAACTATTCATACTTGCGAATATTTGGGTGTCCAGCTTATTATCATGTTAATGAAGGAAAGCTTGAACCAAGGGCTAAAAAGACCATATTCGTAGGGTATGTAGATGGAGTAAATGGGTACAAACTTTCGTGTTTGTCTTTACTTAAATTTGTAGTTAGTAGATATGTTACCTTTGAAGAGTCATGTATACTTGATCCTCGTAAAGTTTCTATAGAGTTATCAAGAAATGAGAGCAACGAGCAGGTGGAGCTACCGGTGGAGTTTACCAAGGAAAGGGATTAAGAGACTCAAGTTGATTAGTCAAAAGATGCAGATCTTGAAAATTTGTTGTCAATGCACCATACACAATTGCGGAGAGAAGGGACAAAAGGCAAATACGGAAACCGAAATGTCTTATAGAGCAAGAAAATCTGATTGCACATGCATTTATAGTTGCAGAAGAAGAGATTAAGGATCTCGAGCCCTCTTCGTATGTTGAAGCAACTTCTTGCAAAGATGCTGCACAATGGCTGTTAGCCATGATGGAAGAGATCGAGTCTCTTCACAAAAATGAGACATGGGTTTTAGTTAAAAGGACAAAGGGGAAGAGGACAGTTGGATGCAAATGGGTCTACAGAAAGAAAGAGGGTATTCCAAAAGTGGAAGATGCTAGGTTCAACGCATGATTGGTTGCAAAAGGTTTCAACCAGAAGGAGGGAATTGACTACAATGAGATCTTCTCTCCAGTCGTGAAACATAGCTCAATTCGCGTGTTACTAGCATTAGTTGCATAATTTGATTTAGAGCTTCAATAGCTTGATGTCAAAACTGCTTTCTTACATGGTGATCTAGAATAGGCAATCTATATGGATCAAACTGAAGGTTTCCTAGCTGAAAGAAAATAATATCATATATGCCAACTGAAGAAGTCTTTGTATGGTTTGAAGCAATCCCCTAGACAGTGGTACAAGAGGTTTGATGCATTCATGACTACACATGGATTTTTGAGGAGTGCATTTTATAGCTGTGTCTATCACAAGAAGATGTCTGGTAACTCTATGATTTATCTATTGTTGTATGTTGATGATTACGCTTATTGTTGCTAACAACATCACTGAGATAAATATTTTGAAGAAACTGTTGTGCAAGGAATTTTACATGAAGGATTTGGGAGTTTCATAGAAAATCCTTGGAATGGAGATTTCAAGAGAGAACGGTGTTGTGCATCTTTCTCAAAAGAGGTACATCGGAAAGGTTCTTGAGAGATTCAATATGCATATGAGCAAGCTTGTAAGTACACCGTTAGCTTCTCATTTAAAGATTTGAGAGTTACAGATGCCCATTCTATGGATGAGGTGGAGCATATGTCAAAGGTTTCTTAAGCAAGCGCAGTTGGTAGCATTATGTATGCTATGGTGTGCACATGTCCAGATATTTCTCTATTTGTAAGTGTGGTAAGCAGGTACATGGCAAATCCAGGAAAAAGGCATTAGGAAGCTGATAAGTGGATATTGAGATATCTCAAAGAAGCTCATGATATTGGCCTAACCATTCGGAAAAGTGAAGGTATTTCAGTTCTCGGTTATGTAGATTCTGACTATGCAGGGGATAATGATAAAAGGAGGTCCATAACTAGATACATCTTTACTCTCGTTGGAAGTGTCGTTAGTTAGAAATCGACTTTACAGTCGATTGTCGCTTTGTCTACAACAGAGGTAGAATATATGGCAGTAACGGAGGCAGTGAAAGAAGCTATCTGGTTGAAAGGTTTGGTGGCAAAACTGAGTTCGGTTCAGCTGGAATCAATTATAAGATGTGATAGTCAAAGTGCTATTCATTTTATTAAAACTCAAAGATTTCATGAGCGCACCAAACACATTGATGTCAAATTTCATTTTATTTGAGATATAGTTGAAAATAGAGCTATCAAAGTTGAGAAGGTTATCACAAACGATAATGCTGCAGACATGTTGACCAAGATAGTCCCGCTTGCCAAGTTTGCACACTGTAAGGACTTGGCGGGAGTATGCATCAATTGATGCAACTCTGAGAGTACAACTACTAGGTGGAGCTAGTATGTTCAACAAAGGTTTGATTCTTCTTGTTTCTTACAATGAGATTGCCCAGTAAGCATAGAAGTTTTGGTCGGAGATGTTTATACGCATGCTCGGAATGCAAACCAAGGTGGAGATTGAAAGAGTTGGTTTGGTTTTTATGGAATCAAACTCAATGGAAGATGAATTAATATGAAGATTTGGTAGGAAGATAATTAGTACAAAATAAAAGTAAATATAGTATCTTGGTAGGTGAAATTTAGGTAAACCATAAAATGGTTTCACATGTTTAACTTTGACATTTTTGACACATAGTGATGTCATGGATGACATCAATAGGAATAATTCACTCCTATAAATAGGTAGCTCTTAATTCATTTTAAAAACATCCTCTCACTTGCCTTCTCACCTTCTAAGGCATTTGATGTTCTCTCTCTTGTAGTATTTCACTTGTATTCATTGTAGAGTGAAATAAATATTGGTGCAGTTGTTCTTTGATGGACGTAGGATCATTTTGATCCGAACCACGTTAAATATTGTTGTTCTTCCCTGTTCTTTATTTTCACGTTTCCGCTAACACTCGTATTTTGCCAATGTGGCTTTGTGCATTTTTTGAAATGGGATTGTGGACCATAGTAGTTTTATCTATTGACGATTGACTGATTAGTTTGTCTGTTCGGTTTCTGCAGTGAAATCAAGAAAACAATGGACGAAAATAAGGCCAAGAAGGCAGAGGTGGTGGCTAAGTCACAGAAAGCTGGAGCTAAGGGTAATGTGTCACAGGGAGGATCAAAAGGCCCTAAACTTGGTGATGGTGGTAGAAAATGTTAACCTATTGTTTATGTTGTGTTGGAATACTGACCCCCAGATTTGCCTAAGGAACATGTATATTCTACATGTTCCTTTGCAGATTACAACAGTTACGTAATGTAAAGCAAATAAAGTAATGACACAATATTTTATCGCGGAAAACCCTAGATCATAAAGGGTAAAAAACCACGACCTGCACCTCTGTAGGATTTAACTCTACTTCATTAAAATCTGAGCCTCAACAAAAGATAACAAACCTATGTAACCTAAGGAATTATAAACTCTAATAACTAGACGCCAACAACCAACTAGATCGTCGACCCCACTTCAAGTTATGAATTCAGATTACAACTCTTGCAATCCTAGGAACTAACTCTAATTCCTAAAATCCAACACAAACCCACAAGGTTTATGTTTCCAAGTATTTAAGTCGCCCCAACTTGAAGACTCTATTCCTACTCCATTTTATACTTCACTGGATCTAGAAAGAACTAAAGATACAACTCGATAAAAATTCAATACATGCAAACTTGACTTAAGACTATAAAACATAAGCCTATGAATCAGTTCTTCAATTCTTATTTGCTTGTGTTTCCTTGCGTTGGCTGCACTTCGTTGTAACACCCCAGAAATTTTTGAACTAAGACTCAAACCATTCTTCGTAGTGAGTGAGATTTTACAAGGAATTTAAAATTTCTTGAGTGGTAAGGTCACTAGATGTAGCAACTTGAATTCCAAGAAGAGCTAAAGAGAAAAGCATTGAAGTCATTCCTAAGTTTTTCTTAAGTTTTGGTTCAACTTCAAATGACCATAACTTTTAGTACAAAATGAGTTAAGAGATCAATAAGATATTAAATTATAGCCCTTCAAGTCCTCTTTCCAACTCCACCAAGTTTGCCCAATTCCGAGTTTTGAGTAAAAAGTTATGATGGATTTACTAACGTCGCGCAAAACCTGGCAACAACTTCACGACGCAGAGCCAACATGGAACTCACTGCTTGGTTAAAGATCTTTTCGACTCCCAGCTCATTTTAATTATTTCTTTAGGGGTATTTTAGTCCTAAAAACCCTTAAAATGTCATCTAAATTGCCCTAAATGAATAGAAAATCAGTTTTCACAAATCAAACCCTCTCATTCACTCCAAAGATTCTACGCTCAAGAGAATCAAGAAAACGTTAAAGCTAAGTTCATCTTCCCAGATTTTCCTTCAAGTTCTTTAAGAAAATGTTCTTTCAGGTATGTAAGCTTCCATAGTATTGGGTTTGTTCACCCACACGCCAATCATAGTTGGAATATGCACTCAATTGCAAAAGAATTACAGGACCATAATCATAATTGATACAAATGGTGAAACAAGAGGGCTAATTTAGTTGCAACATCATTGGTCAGAAATCAGAATAAAAAATATATTAGAACAGCTAATAATAATGTAAATGCAATATAACAAAGATTATTTGCTTACTGATAGTAATATTAGGTTGAACCCATGAATCATTCCAAAAATTAATATAAAGTTTCCAAAATATATCCTTTTGACAGTAATTCCAGCCTAATAAAATATTTTTCCAAACGCTGGAAGTGGACTTGCTATATGATGTTGGTGTAACATATTGATTAAGTAAGATAGAGACCCACAATTGTGTACGATTATTGAATAGTCACCAAGAACTACATGGTTCTTGAGACAGGCTTTGATACCTAAAAAAGCCCCTCTTAGGCTCATAGATAGTATTCCAGCAAAAAACATGCTAACGTGATTTGTTATTCTTTTCTATGTTGACTATTGGGTCACATTTATCACAAGCTTCACGGGCATATTGAATATCACTAACTTCCACAATTTACAATTTTTCTTAAAATCAAGTAGATCATATGGAACAGCCGAACAGGTACTAGTAACTGCAGTGTATCTAAATTGTTGGGATGCAGCATTTTAGTCTTTCATTCCCAGAAAATTGTTGGGATGCAGCATTAAGTCTTTCATTCCCAGAAAATAAGATCTCAAGAGAAATTATTGATAGTCAAATGCACTCCAAGCATTTATCAGAAAGTTTTATCTTCTATTTCTATTTAAGACAATTCAAACGAGTAAGGATCTGATACAACAACATAAAACTCATATTTCTAGAAAGTCATAGTACAACTACATAATAGAGTAGCACATGCCACAAAGAACTCAAAGTGATTTACCCATATTGCTTGGCTTTTGCTTAATCAGCCTTGTGGCGAACAATCCCTTTTCCAATACCCAACCTTTGATCATCGTCTGAGAATTCACTGCCTGGTCGGTAGGCACAAGATACTGCATTCATTACCACAACATGGGTCAAATTCTCCCACTTCTGCATATATCCAGCAAGTTCGTCATTCACTCTGCAAACATTCCGCTCTGCCTCCGAAGACTTTCCGATTCCCTCCCACTTCATCTTCTTCATCCATTCCTCAGGTAAAAATAATGGAAAAGAAAACAAAAACAAACCTCATATGCAGCTGCAATTTCACGAAACCTGTTTTCTGCTTCTTCTCTATTGTCAACGTTCTTTTCAGGATGCCATTGCAGAGCAAGCATTTTGTATGCCTTTTTGATCTCTGATACAGATGATGTCTTTGACACTCCCAATATCTTGTACCAATCCTTCCGTTGACTCAATTTTAATGATCTCTTAGCCCTCATCAGCACTTCACGAATATTCCTATCCTATAGAAGTGTACTTCAGATTATTTGACATCCATATCAAGGCTAAAAAGATAAAACCTTGACAGAAAGGATCACACACACGCGCGCACACACATATAGATGGATTCGTATGCAATGAAAATATCAGATAAGCAACAAGAAATCGCTTGAACAAAAACCAAGCAAACTTATTTTTTAGTCAAAAGGAAGGACCTAGCTCACTTCAACTTGGAGACATGGATTGTGAATTTTTTTTTTCTTTTCCTTTTCATATGCTGACTTTTTCTGTCATGCCCAGTGGCGGAGCCACATGCATTTCAATGGGTGTATATTATGCATATCATACCATATATTGACTCCCCTTGGCTTCTTCCTGGGTTTATTCCTTTATATTTTGACACCCCTTGGTGGAAATCCTGGCTTCGCCACTAGTCATGGCTATCACAAAACTTGCAAAATCTAATCCTTGTTACATGCAAAACTCAAACCCAACCCCCAAAAAAAGGACATCACATCAATTTATCCACAATGTGATGGCATGATCAAGTTGTCTTGCCAATGTCTTCTCTCATCTTAGATACAGTATAACTACATGAAGAAAGCTATAAACAGGGGAAAAAAAACAAATAACAAACAAAACCACCGAGAAAAGTTGCCAACAAACCTGAGGAGATTTTTCAGCTGCTTCTTTCAAATCTGCAACAGCTCCCTACCAATATTCTGTTAGAAGCTTGGCTTCACCCCTCTGTAAAAAAAATATGTCCAACTCAATGATTCAAGATATTTTTATAGCGTAACTTGGTCTAATAGAATTCGATCATCCTAATTTAACTGTATTTGTTTAAAGGTTGAAAACAATAGAAAGCGGATAAACATAGAACTGCACCAGCATCAATAAGCTCTCCATCAAACTCAAGGGCTTCTGAACAGCTGGATATAGCATCCTTCCCCCCTACCAAGCTTCACCAAGACTATACACAAACCAAGATGAAGATTTACATTATGTGCAGAATGGTTGGGGTCCAACGCCAGGGCTGCTTTGATATAGCAACAGATAAAGGTCTGCACTTACAGCTTGTATGGATGGTTGTTACCTATTGTATTGTATTGTTAGTATAAATACAACATTTTATTTTAAAGACAACTCCATATCTAGGAGTTGACTCTGATCGGGGTCTCTGATTAAGAATTAAAGAATACTTACCACTCTCAACCAATAATCGTTGTTGGTTGATTTGTCTATTGTGATTTCTGCAATCACCAACAAGAATCTTTCTAGTTGGAATATGAACTCAATTGCTAAAGAACTACAGGAGGATAATCATAATTGATACAAATGGTGAAACAAGAGAGCAAATTTAGTTGCAACATCATTGGTCAGAATCAAAAATATATTAGAACAGCTAATGATAATGTAAATGCAATATAACAAGGATTATATATCAATTAGTTGGTTATTAGGATTAGGTATGATTTTTGCAACAACAATGCATGACAAGATAACTCAACCAAAATTTAGCGGCTAGAGGTGGAAATATTCAGAAATTTGTCCCTCTGGCAATGAGACATTACAACTACGCCTCGATTCCAAACAAATTAGTACTCTGCTACTGCCAGAATTCCTGTGTGAAGCCCCATCAGTGTTACAACATAGCCCAAGGATCAACTGGAAGATTTGAGTCCATTGCACTTTTGTGTACCTCAACCTTGGCATATAGGACTCGAGGGAAACATTGACATCTTCCTGGATTGTAGGCATATCATTAAGCATAGGAGGAAATCTCAAGTTATGGAGATCACTGAGAGTAGAATTAACCAATAAAATGATATGTTGTGCAGTATGATCATCTGGACCAGCTCACATAAATTAAGCTAGGAGCCGTTCCACTGATCTACAGCTGAAGAATCAACAGTGTACTAGTTGTAAACTAGTCGTAATTACTATGTACTATTAGACAAACAACAATAGGTAATCAATCAGTTGTTAGCAAAGTAAATGGCGCGCTTCTCTAAGGACATGAAATAAATAAACTGATGGCTTCGATAAATACATTCAGAACCCAAAATTTAGCAGCAATAAATAAATTCATTAAAATGAGAGGTTGTTACATAATCTTCGACAGAAGAAAAAGAAAGAAAGCATATGCAAGTACTAAGTAAGTGAATTAGGTGAGATGAAACTCTCCGCATAAACAATTCCACGCTTAGTGATATTACATTTAGGGCATAATTTAAATGGTCCTCTAGATGTCGTGAATATAGAATTATAACATCTGTTACCTTTGCACTGTAGTAACACTTCACAATCTGCAAACATATATTTTGGTCTGGCTGAATGGAAAAGATTAGTATCTCGTATTTCAATCAACTTAGTCCAAGATTCCCTGACACCATAGTCTTTCATTATCCACAACTTAAAAGTGCCGATCCTGCCCTCCGTCCAATGATTATGTGTAGAATAAAAGCAAAGCATTCCTCTCAATACTGAAACACCATGGTCGATGATGTAGTAGCGGGGGCTTACACCAAACATTTGCTCCAATAACGGTACCTCCCCATACACCTCATTTGAAATATTAAATGAAACGGTAGTATAATATCCAGAGCGTGACATAGCAAGCCAATGAAATGCTCCATGTAGAAATGCCAAATAATCCATACCACTATCCATAAAACCCCTAACAGGCTTAGGCTTAATGCCAGTAGGATAACCAATTCTTCTCCAGGAACCACTCTTTAGAGAGAATAATTGAATCGAAGTATAAGAACTATCAATTGCATTCAGGCTAATTGCAAGGATCTTATAGTCTTCACTAGTTGCATCATATTCCAATCCACATACACAAGTCCTCACTGGAAATTCTGGATGGGGAAGTAGTCTTGATTCTCTTGTGGACGGGTTCCACAACACAAGTTCCTCATAGTATCCTCCAGAAGAAACAAGAGTAAGAACCAATCCATCACAAGAACAAAATATTAAGGCAATCTTTGGTTTGCAGCTTGAAGGCCAATCAAGCTTTTGTTTATCCTCAAGCATCGATAAAGAACAAGTATAGAAGTCAAAATCCTTCATAAATAACCTTTCGATGGTAAGAAGTTTTTGGGAATTTTGGTCATCCCTGTTATGAATATAATGTGTCCTCCTAAAGTAAGGATCATTAATTAATGACTTCCAAAATTTTGAAACACATTTGAACCGAAGAAGAGACCGCACAGGTAACCTGCGGAGGATGTCCATCATTATTTCCTCTTGGAAATGAATTCTTGTGACCTATACATGGAGTATATCAAAATGAAGAATAAATATTAAAAAAGAAAGCTACAACAACTAGAGTTAGTTCAAGCACAATGGTAGTTTTTAGAACTTATGAGATTTTTATGTTCAAATTGTATGTCCAAATAAAACATGTGATATAATTCAGATATAAGAATTGAAGTGAGAAGTGACCTGATGAATCTCCATCTGGTGTGTATTATCATTTGAAATGCTCTTCCCTGAAATTCACCCATTAAAACACACACATAGCAGAAAGAAAGAAAGGAGGTAAGAAAGAAGAGATACCTTTGCAAATTTGATTCTTCTTCTTCTTCTTGTGTTGGCATCTGGAAAGATTGAATTTTCGGGTAGATTCTTCTTCTCCATTGCTAATCTGATTAAACTTTTTTGTGTTGGTAATAATATTATTAGGTTTTAGAATGGATTTCTTCGCTTTTCTATTTGCTAAATTTCCATGGCCATGGGAGGCTGCACACTTCTTCTTCTTCTGTACCATCTCAAATGCTAGGGTTTCTGGTGCCAGCTTATTCGCCCCAATATTACAATCTTAAATATATATTCTAAGTATTTATGAGAAAATGCCACAAGTGGTTTTTGAACTACCGGACTACTTCTAAAATAGTCCTTGACTATACATTTATCATATTTAATCTCAAATCTTATCAAATTTGGTCTCTTAAAATACAGTTATCAAATTTAGATCTTTAACTATTTTAACTTTTATCAAATTTAGTCCTTTAACTATACACTTGTCGGTTTTACTTCTACTTTAAGTATTTAAAAACTCATCAGTATGTTTATTTTTTTTAATACAAATATCTTAGGATTACATTAACGACATTCATGTCTCCATGGAATTAAATTCTCAACCCATTTTTTCAGTTATTTCTTTTTCCCACTGTTTTTTTTAAAAAAATAAAATAAAATCAAGCAATAACTTACTTGTTATACGTATCAAATTTGGGTATTTGTCAAAAAAATAAAAAATCTTCTTCCTGTTATATTCTCTATTTAGATTTCTATATGCATGTCAATAATTATTGTATGATTATTCACATCTATTTTGTAATTATAATATTTACACATTTTTTGTTTTGACGCACATTAGGTGTTTAAAGAAATGTGTGACTAGAAAGTTAGATTTTATTTGCTCTGTTTCAGTAGTAGAATTATTTTGATTTTTTATTTTTTTTTGCTAATGAGAATGAATAAGACGTTCATAAGATTGTCCATGCGGGTTGATCCATTTGTGAAGATTTTCTATTATAATTCTTAACTTACGATTTTTAAGCCCATCCAAATAGAAACGCAAAATTTAATCAATAATAGATCACTTAATTTTCACTTCCACTCAAAATTCTTAATTATGCTAAAAAAATAAAAAATTAATATTAATTTTCAAACTTAATTGAAAAAATAGATTTTTTTTTCGAACAAAAAATTTTAGGGATAGGTTGGTGGAAGGGGGGGCCGCCCTGGGGTGGGGGTACACGAGGGAGGGGTAATTTTATTTTATTTTTGAAAAAACAGTTTTTTATTTTATTTTTGGAAAACAAAGAAAATTTAGGGGTCGGTTGGTGGAAGGTTGGGGAGGGGGGGGGGGATTCCGTGGGAGGGGGTAAATTTTTTTTGGTGGAAGGTGGGGGGGGGGGGGGTAG
>JAJOOR010011781.1:0-16341 GCA_036250505.1 Solanum acaule | reverse complement strand
ATAAACGGCGCACCTAAATTTGCCGTTTATAACATGTCGCAACAAAAGTTTGATTCGAACATCTATAAAATATAATATAATACCAAGGAACAATTGACATGTAATAGCCAAGTGTTCGTTTCCTATTTAAAGAAAAAAAAAACAAAAGAATAAAATGTCTTTAGAGGGAGTAAATTGGAAATTCATAAGAAGAAAAGTCGGTATTTTCATTGTGGGCCCTTATAGAATGACTATATATAAAAAAGAGCCACCCGAATCCGTGGTCTCTTTGTAAAATTAGATATTTTATGTATATCTTTTCTAACATTTGTATAATATTATATTCTTGCACCCGTATATAAAAAGTCTAGTTAGTCCACATGGTTAAATGTTGAGCTTTTGACTTTGAGGACTGAGGATCAATTAGATTCGCCTCTGGTTATAAATTCTCTCACGATAATAATAGGTTAATTAATGTCGCGCTTTGATACACGTGTTTTGACTATATGTGTTTGTAATACCTCAAAATAGGTGACCTAATCGTTGATGTCCGTCTAAACATATCAATAATCAACTAGTCATAAAGTAAGAAGTAAGCAATGTTTTGAATTTTGAAAGTTTCACATACAACTCATAAAATCTCGCCTATGTTAGTTTAAATTTCTTCAAAAATGATATCAAATGAGTGTTGAATTCTCCATGAATAGTACATTTTTGAAGAATATAATACATACGTGATACAACTCAACATTTTAGAGAGTAAATGATAATCTCGTAACTTTATAAATGGTCAATTTTTTTTAATTATGTATATATAGTAAATAATGAATCCTTTTTAAAAAAATTGTTTAGGCCACTGATAAAACATATGATAATGATATTTTCTTTTGATGTTATTTCTTTTAGCATTAAATGTATCAACCACTTTCTAATCCACAACTTAAACTTAACCTCCTGATCACACTACGACAACTCTTAATGTGATTAAGAACACAATTAAATTTACATTTCAATGTATAACAAGACTAATGTTATAATGAACTTCCATAAATTTAACAATTTTCAGTTTTTTCTGACTATACAATTGTGTTACATAGATGCAGAAAATTAGAGTAACATCAAAGTTATATGCACATAACATATACATTTTTGGCCAAATTGTCATTTGTGTTCTCTACTGGACAAGCCATGGAGCATTTCTTCTTGAAATGTACATTGATCGATAGGATGGCAACTCGAGCAGGAAGTGCTGCAGTTTCAGCTTTAAAGTTCAAAGAAGCTTACATTTGGTGCACGGAGTGTTTAGTTTCATGGTAACGAGGATGTTTCTGCTGTTAATAGATTGAATTCTCGTTCTAAGGTCCACGAAGACTTGTTCTGATGGTTGACGTTGTAGACGTACTCCAGGAAGTATCCGCCATAGGTGATCATAGGTATAGTGGCTCTACAGAATCAAATACAGATCAAAGTAGATAGATGAGTTAGAATTCTGAAGATCAGTCAAATTTTCTAAGCACAAACCTGAAGAATTTACCAAGACTTGGAATACAATGATAGAATTGGCACTTCGGTCGCTCATTGCTAGAGACTTATCATACTAGTGAAAAATTTATCACAAAATCAGGGCGAACATTATAGAAACCCCAAAAAAGACCTTCAACATTTCTATGGAAGTTGAAAATTTGGAAGTTGCTTAACAATAATCAACACAGTCCATATAGATGCACAATAATTAACTATGTGCCACATAAATGGATACGCAATCACATTTTCTCACCTTAGTACCACATGTTCAGGTGTTGCTGTCTCGTCAAATTTCTCTATTTTGCGGATCAACGTATTACTGCATGATATTATTTACGAAAAAAGTTTAATGAGAGAATTTCAGCGAGATTTATTTCATATAGCTAGAAAAGTAGGCTAATATATGTCCAATCTGAAGAAAGACAACTTGAATTCAATAAAAGACTACAGAAGACAATTTAGCTTGCCTTTGTTAAATACGTATCGAAAGTTGCAAATACTTGTGTCAATTTAGTATATGTCAAAAACACCAAATTTAGTTGATATAATGTGTGGATTGAATACAATACCTTCTCACTCCAGCCGGGACAGCATGATGCAGTATGCAATGCTGAGCAGGATCCAGGGCATCGTTAATAGTATGAGGTACTTTTATTGATCCTAGAAGACCAGAAGACCTTGTACAATTTACAGTAGAAGTAAGAAGAGCAACAAAAAAAGCAAAGTAAATTAGGTCTAATTCTTGGATTACGAAATAGAGATGTAAATACTGATGTAAGAACTAATTCCGGGAAAAGGTGAAAAAATCTAATAGCCAAATGAGCCCGTCAATTATATTCTAAAAGAAGACAAGAAAGTGAAATGGGGATGAGAAAGGGAAACAAAGATATAATTTTTTGCTCTCTAGCCATTAGCCAATGTTCGGATTCGAGATGCTTATACAATCCTAAAAGATGTTGGTGTCCATGCTTATTGCACTTGAGAAATTGAGTTCTCACCTTTGATTTGGGGGTGAACCCAAAGAGAAAACATGAACAGAACCAGAAGAACTAGTCGCAAGAAGAATATCTGGAAGTTCTGCCGCTGGCGCAAATGACAAAGAAAAGATATTTGAAGAGTATGATCCTCTCCTGAAGCTATACGACTGCCAATGGATAAGATAAGATCCATTAAGATACTAAAATAATAATCAATCAAAAGGCGTAATTCAAGTGAAGTTGTAACACAGAAGCATCAATTACCAACAATGTAATGACATGTAACATAACATATCGCAAGTGAAGCAGCACTTTCTCACTAGGTAGCTACCTATTTCTCTTTGATACGTTAATTACTTTAACTACCTGTTTATCGTTCTCATTTATCCCAAATAGGACTTGATATTTTTAAAATATATTGTTTAGAAAGAACGGTAAAGTCATATTTGTTGGAACTGCAAAGTGATCTATTTCATACATAGTTATCTCTTTTCAATGTTTGTCTAATTTTGACTTGACACGAAGTTTAAGAAAACTCCGTACAATGTTAGACCACTTGCACAAAGCAAACTTCATTCATGACTTTGCAGTTCGAACATTGTCCTTCCGTTTCAATTTGTTTGTTTAGTTTTGACTTGGCACGAAGTTTAAGAAAATAAAGGAACTTTTGAATCTTGTGTTCTTAAATTAAAGATATGTAGGATGTACCAAAATGTCATTTAATCTTGTAGTCTTACGCATGCCCGGTGGAAAGTTAGAAGTAAAGAGTTGCCAAAAAAAGAAAGTAAGATAGACAAATTGGAACGGAAGGAGTACTTATTAGTATCACATTTAGATACAAATGTGCTTGAGGGTTCACCTTAGTTGCATCTGAAACAAGATGAATTCTGATCATGGTCCCTTGTTCAGATGCTGTTGCAATGTGAGTTCCACCTGATGAAAGACTCAAGACAGCCAATGGTGAGCGATGAGCATCTATCTGCATTTTATAACAGCAACCGAGATAAGATAAAATCCCACCATCTTGTAAAGGATAAGAAAGAGAAAATGATGGTTAAATAGTTGGTTCAAAACTAGGAAAACGCTAAACTCCTCAAAGTTATGATGTATAACATCTCAAATCCGTTGATCTTATTAAAGACGATTGCGTAATATCAAATACATAACAGTAAGAAACACACCTCACAGTGCAAACGGAGGTCAGAAACATTATAGACTAACAATGATCCTTTGGTTGTACTTGCTGGAAGGGCCAAAAATGAACCATCCAAGCTGGGTGAAAATGCACAAAGTCCTAAAAATTGAAACAAAAACTTGTTGATAAGAAAAGAAAATGTGCTAGGCCAACTGGAAATTTTATAGCATCCACTTCATTAAACAAAAACTTGAAAGGTATAACACAGTGACTTCTTTTATTCTTTCCTTTTCTGTTGATCTTTTTAGGCGGGGTGGGGAATGTCATATCCAATGATTATTTGAGTCATATTCTAATCCAATCTAGTATACAAGATTGACAGTGAGCCATTAAAACTTGAACAAAAAACTTTCAAACAGACCTTTTGGATTCGGCACCGTATCAATTGTGTCCAGTATCTTAAGACTATTTATATCATAAATAAATGTCTTCTCCTGCAATATGACAATCAATCTGCAAATTCGAGGACGTTGTTTTGAAAAAGAATCGAAAAGGGAAAAATAAAAAAATATGAGTTGTTAATCAAGATTGACAAAAGTTTTTTATTTTTGAACTAATTGACATGCTTATTTCCACACAAACACCGTTTGTTCGTTTAATACAATTATGCAGAACCCACCAAACAGATGAGCAAATGTGTTATGCTGCGGAGTACTGATAGCCTTACTGCAGAGATTGACAAAAGAATTGCTTGGCATTAACAATCAAGTTACAAAGACCAAATGTACCCTTTCTGTTCTGATTCAGAATCAAAGTGCATAGTTCATAATACAGGGAAAAAGAATCCTAACAGCCACAAGAAAAACAATTCATTCGTCTTACTTTCCTTATTAGTCCATTCAAAAAGAATGTGTCTTTCCATTTTTTGGCAACTTGTCAATTCTAACTTTCCACATGACATGTTTAAGACCACACGATTAAAGGGCATTTTGGTACATTCTACATATCTTTAGTTTAAGACCACAAGATTCAAAAGTCTTAGTTACTTTCTTAAACTCTATGCAAAGTCAAAACTAGACAAACAAATTGAAACGGAGGGAGTGTGTAAGTCTTTTGTTGCAACATGACATTTTAATTAGTATGATCTCGAGACTCAGACTAATGATAGTAACCATTGTCAGTTCAATGAGAACAAAAATTTAGTATCAGCTAGCAGAATGAAATAAGGAGATTGCTTTTGCATCTCTGCCAGGATGAGACTATTGTCTGTGCATTTCAAAATGAATTCTTATAGATTGTTTAATTTCTTTTATTAAGATAAAGATATGGAGAAGATTTTTGGTATATTTCACATATCTTTAGTTTAAGACTACAAGATTAAAAGGTCTTCTTACTTTCTTAAACTTTGTACCAAGTCAAAACGAGACAAACAAATTGAAACGGAGGGAGTAAAAGTATGAATGGATTGTCATTATGGATAGAATAGAATCCACTTTCTAGGCCGTTGGAATTTCTTAACTCATTCAGCTAGATTTAAGTCAATAGTTTAGCATTATCATGCAAGAAACTCCACCTTCGATAAACCAAAAAGGCAATCAACCTGCAGGAGTATAGCTTTATTCAATATAATCTACAACTTTCTTTGAATAAAAAAAAGTTTACCCCTCTAAAACATTAAACTCTGAATACAACATGTCATACAAATGAAAAACCAACCAACGAGAATGTTCAACGAGTCAAATGTAGTTTACCTTTTCTTATTCATGCGAACAGCAAGGATTGAAGTTAAGAAGTTAAGTTCCTCAAGAGCTACTCCAGTCACAGTATTAAACAAACACAGTCTTCGAGGTGACAAAGACGGCTGTTGAAACGACACAAGTAGTAAGAAACTCATCAGAAATCTAGTAGATCAATGAATAGTTAAAAGGACTACAATTAGAGCATAGTAAATTACGAAACCTGTTCACCAGCTCCAACAATTGCGAGAAGGCTTGAGCTAAACAACATTTCTACTATAATAAACGCTCCAGCAACTACCAAAAAAAATCAATTTGTAAGGACATTACAGCTAATTTGTATCCCAAACTTTGTAATGCAAATGCAACAAAAAAGATCATGATGTGAAAGATTATTATATCCTGTAGGTTCCATTTTGACACTAAATATTTAAACTTTCAGCTGGATATTGATTTATCAACTACAAAGAAGCAACAAAACAACAATAACTACACATCAATCTCAAACAAGTTTGAGTCAGCTATACCCCTTAAATAAAGGTACCATTATTATATGAATTTCCTTCTAGCTGATCTATACAACAAAGCAACTACACTTAAAAGTTGTGCACCTTTCTGATTTTTCAAAAGTATTTGAACTTGATAAATTATGGAACCTGTTCACCAGCCCCAACAATTGCGAGAAGGCTTGAGCTAAACAACATTTCTACAATGATGAATGCTCCACAAGCCCTCGGGACTTGACACTTGGACACTGGAAAGCTTGCGCCAGGGTCCTTCGTTTGGAACTGTCCTTTTTCTTTCCAAAGTGGAGTCCCTCCTTGCTTCCTCCCCTTTGACATGTGCCAAACTCCACTTTTGTTGTTGCCACTTGCCAGGTAGAATGATTCATTCAACCTTGGTATCGGCAACCAAGACACCATTCTCTATCAAATGAATCTTCAAATCATCATCTTCAAACCACGACTCCAATCACGGTTTCCAGTTGATTTGTCTCAGGAGACAAGGGCAGGTTAACACTTCATAAAATGCGCTTTGACAGCAGCTACTAAAAAAATCAATTTGTCACGATACTGAAGCTAACTTGTATCACTAACTTGCACCCAAGGTGTGGGCATGTGGCTTGGTGGTCAATGGGGTGGATCAAGAACCATTAAGTCGCAAGTTGAAATCCTACCAGAGGCAAAAACACTAGGTGATTTATCTCTCCGAGCCTTAATCGATAGAGTTACCCTAAGAACTAGTCAAAGTACGTGCAAGCTTCCCCAAACACCACGATTATATAAACTTTGTAACATAGATGCAACGAAAAAGATCATAACTTTAAAGATTGTTATATCACATATGTTCCATTTTGACACTAAATTATTCAACTTTTCAGCTGGACATTGATTTATCAACTACAAAGAAGCAACAAAACAACAATAACTACACATCAACCTCAAACAAGTTCGAGTCAGCTATACCCTTCTAATAAAGATACCATTTTTATCTGAGTTTCTTTCTAGCTAAATCTTTACAAGAAAACAACTAAACTTCCTAATTTCTCCAAAATATACGAATCAAAATCAAAACTTTATAAGCTTTAAAGAAACCCTTTTTAGCTCATAACTAAATACTAAACAATTTTTTTTTAAAAAAAACAGCAGATCGCTACTTACCTCTTTCATAAAGGAGCCTTCCAGTATTACAATCAAAAATTTTGAACCCTTCCCTTGTTCCAATAGCAAAGCAACTAAATAAAGCAACAAAAACAATTAAAAAAATATTAAAACAAATAGCTAAATCAAGATTGAGAAATCATTAATACCCACAAAAAAAATTCTTGTAAAATTGAGGATTACCTGTTGTCTTGATTGAAGGAAGCACAAAGAATTGGGTAAGAAGAGGGTTGATTTGCCATCTGATTCTAAAGTTTTTTTTTTCTAAGAAAATAAATTTGCAGAGAAAGCTTGAAGATGCAGTAAACAGAGTTTAAATAGTTTTTTGTTTTGTTTTCCTCAAACGTGCCCGCTAATTATATGAAGCTCGATTAATTTGGATACATATAAGGCTTATTTTTTTAAGGGTGGTGACATAAGTTTTTCTACCTCTAAATTATAATTTGGAGGCATTTAATTAAGAGGTGTCAGATATCTATATTGGATCTTGACTAACTCAGATATGCATATAGGACTCATTATTTAGGATAATGATGTTATTTTTTGTATTCAAATTGAAACTTGAGAGATTTGACTAAAGAGTGTTCGATGTCTACATTAAGCCTCCACTAATTTGAATATGAACATAGGCTCATTTTTAGGATGTCAACTTGATTTTTATTATATTCGGGATGAAATTCAAGACATATGATGAGTAGAGGATCACAATTTATGTTAGAAAGTTTGAAAAAAATGATCTCTTTTGAGTATGCATCCAATAATTTTGATAAAATTAAATTTATTTATAAAATAATAATTTTTGTCTTCATTAACTATTTATCGAACTTTATTTTTAAGAATTGATAAGATGAATGAATGTTATTTTTGATTTCTTTGAGAAAATAAATAAAATCCCCCTTGAATTTGGCTGCAAAACTTACTTTAGTACTTGAACTATACGGACGTTTAAATACCTTCTAAACAACTTTCAAGTAAATTAAATACCCCTTTAATGGCTCATGTGGCAAATAAAAAAAATCAGCGCTTAAATAACAAAAAATTAAAGAGAAAAAAAAACAATTGGGCTACTTTTATTTTTCTTTTCGGCCAATAAGAGTTTTTCCCTTCATCTTCCTCACACCCCACCACCCCTATCCACCAACAACCCTAGCATTTTTTCTTCCTCACACCCCACCACTCCTTGCCACCACCTGCACCACTTCTTCATTTTCTTCTTCGAACTCCCCACTTTCTTTTTCTTTCTTTGAAACCCTTCACCCTCACCTTATTTCTCCTTCTTCGACGAACCCCTCTTCTCCCCTTCTTTCTCCTTCTTCGAAACACTCATACCCCCATTTATTTTCTATCAGTAAATAAGAATTTATTCTCACTTATTTTTAATTGTTATGAACAAGGAAAAAAATGAAAACAATCAACAACTTATTTTTGCTTCAAGATCACTACTTATAGAAGTGTTTATTGATTTGATGAACTTAAAAGCTTTTTTTAATGAAAAATTATACTCCCTCCGTCCACAATTGTTTGGCAGGTATACTAAAAATAGATGTTCAAGATTAATTATCAATTTAAACAATCAAGAAATAATTAGTCAATTTTTTCCAATTCTGCCCTTAATGATAGTGTAGTTCAATTGAAAAGTTATGTGGATTTTTGGTATTTTTGGTATAGTAGGGTTATATTAGTCAAATTACACCTTGTATTAAATTTTCCTTGAGGGATGTGCATGACCTTACCCTGACAAACAATTGTGGACGGAGGGAGTGCTTTTTTCATCTCTAATTAAATTTTTAGTTGTTACTATTTATTTATTTTGATAAAGTGCCTTATAGATGGAATGTTTTTAGTGAAAATGGTCTCGAGAATTTTGGATCCGTGCAATTAGATCTTTTTTGAGAATTTTTCTTTTTCTTTTTTTTCCTTTCTAAAATTGTGAATTAAGAAAACAAAAAAAAAGGAATAAAAAATTCAAAATTTAAATAATTATCAATGTGGATCTGACGTGACAATGATGTGGTACTGATGTGTCGATGACATGACGCGTTTGGAATGCACTTGCTATGTGAGACTGGTCTTATAAATTTAGGGTGAATTTAAATTCACTTGGAATGGAATTAGGGGGTAAATAATTATATATAAAGTTAAAGTGCTAAAATAAATTTTGTTGTCACGAAGGGATTTTATGTGTTTTCCCAATTTATTTCTAGAATGAGGTGCAGTTTTTTTTAGATGTAATTTGCTTCTCCTTCTTTTCTGTTTTTTTAAAATATATATATATATATTATTCTTTTAATATCTATTACATTTTATTATTATTATCAAAGCTTGAATTCGTATACTATAGTTTTATATGACTATTACTATTATCAAAGCTTGAATTATTAATATGATCTGTTTAAATTGTTAGGCCTGTGCGCTCATCTATGAAGGATAAATAGCTTGGTTATGATGTGAAATCAAAGAGAAATAAACAACTACTATTAAAAATCATGAACATGTCATTAGTGTCATAATTATTATAAAATTTTAGTATTTGAACAATTTCAACTAACGTAAAAAGTTTGAACTTTTTTTATGTATAATATTTGTATATTGAATAGAAAGTTTACATAATTTTAATCGAGCAGTCAAATATGTAATTAATTTTATTTGGGCAAAGTTCATCTAGTTGGACGTCAAAATTTTAATCCACTTCATTAGCCCAAAATTCACGATCTTCATTTGTGATCAAGTCTGACGATGAAGTGTGAATCAAGATCATAAGCAATCGATTTCAAGTTTTTCATTTGTGAAAGTTGAGTCTCAAGCCCGAATTCGTTACAATCATCAAATTATTTTTCACGACCTAACAAATTCAAGGGCAAACTATTCAATCAAATCCGAAGTTTATCAAGTTCAAGATCAAGCATTAGAACTTATTACTTTTTTGTCTTTTTTTTTAATCTCATTTGGTATTGGATATTTGGATTGAATTTTTTGGTGTTTGGTAAAATATTTTAGGAGGAAGAGATACAGATATTTTTAATTTAGTAAACGATAGGTAATTTTTGTATGTCCCAGTATTTCAGTTTGCAATTCCTTAAACTCAAATAAATAACCAAATTAACCAAAACAAATTTTATAATAACACTGACACTAAATGTAAATACATTTAATCCTTATTGAACAATTTTGCAAATGCATATATATGTAATTATTTGAATGTAATTGAAACATACATCAACAATAACTATTTGGATCAAATTATGAATGATGGTGATATCCAAGTTGGCGGCAAATAAGACTTGTTGACAATTAAGGATATACTAATTCTATTTTACCGACTTCCAAATTGTAAGCCCTCATGTCTCATCCAACTCCGCCTTCTTGCTTTATATCAAAATCAAACCAATCATCTGTAAACTATATATGATTTGGCTTGACTCTTATAAATTTAAAAGAGTCAATACAACTTGCTTCGTTACGCCCTACGAAGATTGTTGAATCTCCCAAGTTTTTAATCTCCAAAATCAACTTCATCTTCATCAATATTATAAAATTGAGTAACAAGTAATAGTGCACTTGATACTTCAACCAAGTAATAGTGCACTTGATACTTCAACCAAATAGAACTGAACTGGGTGTTGATAAAATAAATCATCTAATGTAATAAGTAAATGTGGCTTAAAGTTAGAACATAAATTATAGAATCGGCCACCATAACATATATAATAATATTGGCCCTTATGGTAAATCATAGATGCCACACTAGTTAACCTCGGGGATTTAATATAAGTCCAATTGAGGTCACCGGGATGCCAAAAAGCCAAACCACCACCACCACTATCATGAACATTGTACCATAACATAAGTACATAATCTGATGTAATAGAAGGATTAGCAGATAAAACAACTTTTATGACGTATTGCACTGTGGGTCTATGGTCAAAATCATGAAAAGCGAGTAAGAGTTTTAGTGAGGGAAGTTGAATTTGGGTACGGGAAAAAGGATGCAACAAATTTATCTCTCCGTCACAACTAGTATTTGCGACAGTGCATAGCCATCCCTGTGTGGGAAAACACTCTACATTCCTAGCTTTGGGGAGAAATAAAGGCGAAATTTTATTTTTGAAAAGAGAGTATAATTCGCGAAAATCATCTTCATGTTTTGCACCAAGCATAAGTAACGGAATTTGGGGAGAAAACACATTGAAATCGTCCTTAATAGCGGCAATTCACCAAGGGGTACAAACAGAGCGAAAAGCAATGAAATCTTCAATAACTTTAACACGATTTGCAATGTGAGAGATCAGATCATTGGGAAGTTCTGCCCAATTTGCCATACTTAATTTGAATTAGAAAAAACAAGAGAGAATATAAGATTTGTAGTAGTGCAGAGAGTTTCTATAGGCGTACAATATCTCTATTCCTATACGGACTCGAATTTCGAAAAAATAAAAAAACATTATCCTACTTGAACTTCAACTTTATTTGGGCTATGATCCAGGCCCAACAGTCTTAACATGTGCTGACATTGCTGTTACGATATCAAACTTTATGGATGACCTTTTACCCCCTGTATTATTTAATAGTGTATTTTAAAGGTATATATGTGCCCACGTGGACACATTACTATTTAAAATGATGCAATATTTATGTTGTCCACGTAGGCATATATATACCTTTAAAATACATTATTAAATAGTACAGGGGGTAAAAGGTTGTTTCCAAAGTTTGGTATCGTAACAACATTTTTGGCCAAAGTTGGAGTATTTTTCAGACTTTTTTCCCTATAATATAACCACAAAAAAATAGTTTTAAATTTTTTCCCATACACTAAAGAATGAAATAAAAGTTAAGAATAAGAAACTCAAATAATGATAATTAAATAAGTCAAAAACAATTTATGAACGAAAAAGATTAAAATATACCTTGAACTTTGCCATGAGGATCATACCCCCTATATGATTTTTCTTTTAAAATTAAAAGTTAAAAATATAAATTTAAAACTAATTTTTTCACTTCCGTTAAATGAAGGGTATTATTTTATAATGATAGGGGTATATGTGAGCCGTTTGTATAACAGAAAGGGTATATATGAGCAACTTTCATAACGAGGGACATATCAGCACTAAATAGCAAAGTTGGGAGGTATATCAGATCTTTTTCCCTTAAAAATGCATGTGGATGCTCATCGCTCACCATTGGTTGTCTACTCTACTCTTAACAAACATGGTATATTACTTAGTTTCTAATATGTAAACAAAAAAAGAGGAGAAAAATATTGTTGGTAAGGCTTTGTATCAAAAGATAAGAGAGAGAAAAGTTGAGTGTAGACATAGGGACTATATTCAATTTTGTACTCACTACAAAGTTCAAAAGGTTAGAAGAGAACACCCTCACAACCAAGGGGGCTGGATGTAAGATCCACTTTGGATCCCAATGACGCACTTTCAATTCTATTTATTTGTTCTTCGAGCGACTTTCGGTCGAAACACTATATATATATATATATATATATATATCAGAATTGGTATAAATATAATACATGCCACCTTATTAATGAATGACTGTGTAGTGTTCATGGTAAATCGTCAAGTTAAAGTTTCTAAGGCCAGTGGTTCGAATTTAGCCTCGTGTATTTTTCTTACAAATTAACGTGCCTTTTTGTTAATTTGAAAACTTGAACAAACCAACATGCCAAGTATGCTAATTTACAAAATTAATGAGAAAGATTTTATAGTTAATTTGAACAAAGTTTTAAAATGAAATTATTGTGAATTTTTTTTTTTTCTTTTCCAAAAGAGTTTTTAAAATAAATACTTTTGATGAGTATACAGTTTGTGTTTGACCAATTAATTTTAAAAACACTTATAAGCCGCAATTAGTATTTGGCCAAAAATTTTAAAAGTATTTCTTAATCTCTATTAATAATGGTTTTTTGGTTTCCCACCCGGTGTCCGAAGTCCATATTGGAGCTCCGAATAAATTCGAATCGCGCACTACAGGGCCTATTCAGGATTGACGCTCCCAACAAGATTTTCTATTGATAATGATTTTTAATTTTTATCGAACATATCTACTTTTTGTTGTTAGTTGTCTTGTCATTTATTATAATAATATTTTACCCAATGGGTCTTTGATTATTTTCTCCTAAAAACATGGTCAAATACCTCATTGAAAAAAAAAACAATTACTTTGGGGCCAAACGGGCTATTAGAATTCTCCTATGTAAATATCGAAATCACACTATTATTCATAAAATGTAGCACCCAACCTGTCAAAATTTTGAATCTGCCTCTGTTTTTGAAGGATTCAACACACATTTGTTGACATTTTTATGAGTCCGTGTAACATAATTAATAAGTAATAGATATTATATATGTTTTGAGATATGTATCCTTCCCTGCAAATCATAGAACTTCTGTATTGGTATGTATTGTGGACTGATGGCATTCAAGTTCAGCTTACAAATTTTAGAAATAGTTTGAGTTTTGCGCAAACAAATAAATATGTAAAACTTTTTTAGAGACATAATACATGCAATTCCTTAATTAATCTCAAATAGATAACCAAACTAACCAAAACAAATTTTATAACAACACACTAAATGTAAATACATTTAATCCTCTTATTGAACAATTTTACAAATGCATAAACGTAATTATTTGAATGTAATTAAAACATACACCAACTGTAACTATTTGGATCACATTATGAATGATGGTGATATCCAAGTTGGCGGGCAAATAAGACTTATTGACAATTCAGGATATATTGATTCAATTTTACCGTCTTCCAAATTGTAAGCCCCCATGTCTCTTCCAACTCCGCCTTCTTGTTCTCTATCAAAATCAAACCAATCATCCGTAAAATATATATGATTTGGCTTGACTCCTGTAAATTTAGAAGAGTCAATACAACCTGCTTCGTTACGCCCCACAAAGATTGTTAAATCTCCCAAGTTTTTAATCTCCTTCAATTCGCCTTTGGTGACATCTAGTTCACAAACTTCAAATTTATATGTCTCAACCGATCTTCCACCATTGGCAAAATCAACTTCATCTTCATCAATATTATAAAATCGAGTTACAAGTAATAGTGCACCAGATACTTCAACCAGATAGAACTGAACTGGGTGTTGATAAAATAAATCATCTAATGTAACAAGTAAATGTGGCTTAAAGTTAGAACATAAATTATAGAATCGGCCACCATAACATATATAATAATATTGGCCCTTATGGTAAATCATAGATGCCACACTAGTTAACCTCGGGGATTTAATATGAGTCCAATTGAGGTATCCAGGACGCCAAAAAGCCAAACCACCACCACCATCATGAGCATTGTACCATAACATAAGGACATAATCAGATGTAATAGAAGGATTAGCAGATAAAACAACTTTTATGACGTATTGCACTGTGGGTCTATGGTCAAAATCATGAAAAGCGAGTAAGATTTTGAGTGAGGGAAGTTGAATTTGGGTACGGGAAAAAGGATGCAACAAATTCATCTCTCCGTCACAACTAGTATTTGCGACAGTGCATAGCCATCCCTCTGTGGGAAAACACTCTGCATTCCTAGCTTCGGGGAGAAATAAACGTGAAACTTTCTTTTTGGAAAGAGAGTATAATTCGCGAAAGCCATCTTCATGTTTTGCACCAAGCATAAGTAATGGAATTTGGGGAGAAAACGCATCAAAATCATCTTTAATAGCGGCAATTCGCCAAGAGGTACAAACAGAACGAAAAGCAATGAAATCTTCAATAACTTTAACACAATTTGCAATGTGAGAAATCACATCATTGGGAAGTTCTGCCCAATCTGCCATACTTAATTTGAATCTGAATTAGAACAAAAAATAAAGAAGAGAATGTAAGATTTGTACTAAGGCAGAGATATTATGTAGGCGTGGAAGTATCCTATTCCTATACGGACTCGAATTTCGAAAAAAAAGAGTAAAGCATTATCCTAGTTGGACTTTGAATTTATACAATAGAAAATTGTATGAAATAACAAACTATTAATTCAATTAAATATTATAGCCATAGTTTATTTTAAGTGTAATTCGCACCAAACATTCCATTTTTTTGCCATCTGATTCGGTATACATTTAACCATTTTCTATATACAATTGGTCGTTTTATACATTTCGATATAAAATGTATAAAATGCGTTTGTGTTTGTATAAAGAGAGACAAAAGTGTATATACAAATACAAATACATATATTTTCGTCTTATACAGTTATAATTAAACAAATACATATTTTGTTACACAAATTACAATGTATAAATGAATTTATACAAAACTGAACAATTTATTGGATGTTTTTAGCAAATTATACAAATTAAAAATTTCATAGCAAATATAAAATTTGTTATGAAGCGCAATTATACAAACTATAGCTATAACATACAAATATGATTTTTATGTTTGATATATGTGAAAATTGCTCTTTATACAATTACTTCGACTTTATTTGTGCTATGGCCCAACATTTTTAACATGTGCTGACATGGCCCACATGTCATTTAATCGGTTAATTAAAAAAAAAAAAGTGGAAAAATTAGGTAACTTTTACGTGAAAAAGAAAATTATCCTAGTTGAACTTGAATACGTGATATAGCTAAGTCGGTTTGTTCTAAATTTGGAGATTTTAATGGAAAAAAGATTGAGCTAGCAATAGCAGCATCGACGCTGATGGAAGTGGAGGTGTGCAAGATAAATATCAATTCTACCTCACATCATATAGTCTGTGGCGGAGTCAGAACTTTCGATAAGGAGGTTCAAAATCTGAAAAAATAGACACACAAAGTAGTTGAAGGAGGTTCGACATCTACTATATATACCTCAAAAAATATTTTAACTATGTAAATATAATACAATTTTCCACGGAAGGTGGCTCCGCCACTGCATGTAGTTACACTTTCTAATAATTGAATCACCTTGTTAGTGTAATAACAACTTTAACATTCAGTGGCGGAGTTAAACTTTTTATGAAGGGTGTGCAAAATTTTTAAAAGTAACGAACAAAAATTTTCAGTGAGTAGGTGTTGGGTTCTGAAGGGTGATTAGGGCGTCATGCGGAAGCTTGCAATTTGCAAATCATATGGTTGATAAATCAGATAACAAAAACTTATACTAAAAATCAAAATAGTATTATATCAAAACTAATATAAAGAAAAACATTGAAACTTTAGAGAGAATAAATCTCCCCATAAGCAAGACTCTTAAACGACTACATTGTGGATGTTTTTGTTATTGTGTTAGAAGAAACAAATCTATATTTGTAGAGTCCTAAAACCTTTTCTTACTAGAAAAGGAGTCCTAAAAGGAGAGAATAAA
>JAJOOR010011780.1:0-17049 GCA_036250505.1 Solanum acaule | reverse complement strand
ATCCCACGAGGAAAATGGTTTAGACTTTACTTTAACCAACAATTATATTCAATTAGTCAAATTACTTCCAGAAACAGGTAATTAAAGGGGGGGGGGGGTTGTGAAATAAATAGTAAGAATTTAATAAGTAATCAGTAATCAAAACTCAATTTTGGTTGTTATCAAGATGAAAGAAATAACTAGGGTATACGTGTTCCCCACAAGCTCATAACACAGTAATCCTAGTAATAGCAATCCTTTCCTAGTGTACTACATGCAAAGTGATAAGTTAGGTATCTCTAAATCCTTGGTCCGGCATCTAGAGAATTTCACCTTGCACCTTGGTCCGGCTACGTGAGTATAATTTACTAACCCTTACCTTTACCTCATATTAGACATCATAATTGATGTTTGGCTTAGTTATTACTTAGCACCAATCGACACTAGCCTATTAGATAGTATCACACTAAATCTATGTTGATAATTCTTTTCTTGTTGATTACCTCATTGGTCCGGCAAGTAGCAACAAGGCGAGTTCTAACGTGTGCACTCGTTAAAAAGGCTTCTAAACGAAAGAATTATCAATGCATGCAAAACACTATTCAAGAATTGTTTATTTACTATTCATACTCATGGTTCCCACAACCCTAGTTGTGGGGTTTAGTTACCCATAATCATATGAACACAATTCATTTTTTTAGATGAAAGAATTACGAAGTTACGTAAGAAGAATAATAAACCCAAAAATTCAACTTGAATTGCAACACCAAAATCTTCAAAACGAACTTAGGAAATTAATAATTGCTAAAGTTGCAAGTTAATCTCCCAAGTCAAGAACTAGAATAGAATAATAATGTCTAACCCCCAAAAACGAGGTTTACATGCCCTATTTATAGAAAACAAGTCCTAATTTAAAAGGGAAACAAAATAAGGAAAGTTTGTTACAGGCACGCGTCTTCAATCCACGAGACTAACTCACGGACCATCAATGGATCTACGGTCCGTGAGTCCCTTCTGTCAGCCAGTACTTAGAAAATATTTCAACTTCCAAAAATCAGCTTCTCTGAAGCAAACAACGGAACTGCAGTACGGACCGTAGATCGATCTACGGTCCGTCAATCCCCTTCCGTAGCTCCATACTTAGAATCTTCTAAAATCAGGTACTGGAACCCTCGCAGTATCAATCTACGGATCAACAGTACGGTCCGTAGATCAATATACGGACCGTCAATAGTCACTGTGGTTCCACACTTAGTCAGATTTCCTTGATTTGCCTTCCATGCCTTGGCTTCTGATCTACGACCACCATCTACGGAGCGTCAATGGACCTACGGTTCGTAGATGCCCTTTTCTGCATTTCTTTCAGCTGTTTCTTTATAACCGCGCCTGAACATATTTCCTGCCAAATATGATAAAACCACAAAAGAACCCATATAAAAAGGCCCTAGACACACACAACTTGTAAATGAAATGTATTAGAAATACCGTAAACTCACGGTATATCAACACCCTCAACTTAAATTCGTTGTTTGTCCTCAAGCGACGCACTAAGACTCTAAACGACACTTGTATAGAAGCAAGCATTTCAAGCATAAGCAATCACATGGCTCTCTATCCCACTTACTTTCCGGGTGCAAAATTTGTTCTCTTCGACTCAACAAGCTAATTCATGTGGATCAAATCATGACAACGATCGACCAACCAACACACAACATACACTGTTTTACTATCACCAAAGTACCAACTTTCTGACAATGCAACTAGTGCCCTTACTTCAAACGAAATCCCTTTTCTTTCACACAATGACTATGACTTTGAGTACAAGGATTCATTCAACAGTCACACTCAGAAACAACTTCAAGTACAGTTTGTGCTCAATACCATAGGCTTGCCCTTATTTTCACTGCTTAGACTCCCCAAATTAGACTCTAGGATCACTATAGGACTTTCTTGGCTTGTAACGTAGGCTCAGGGTCAGGTGTGGTACATTTGGGTACTTCTTAGTGACTTTTTGCCCTCTTTGACATTACACTAGGCTTTTAACCTCTTTCTGCCTTATTTTTGTCATCCTACCGTTTTACCTTCTTTCCTTTGATTTTTTTCAACCATGGATGTGACTTTAGGTTTTGTAGATCTTTTTATTTTTTCACTTTTATCTCTGTCTTGCATTTTATGCTTATTCTTTAGCTTTCAACAAGTCACATCCATTCCTCTGTTTTCTCAACATCAAACTCTTTTCATACCTATTTTTCTTTCGGTTTCCTCTTTCATAACCACCCTCAACTTATGAATTTTCCATTGGTTGAGGTGCACAATACCCAATGTCGGGTCAGGGCCAAGAAGTTATCTTTTACATTAGCCACCCTCAACTTAGGCTTTTGACCTAAGTCGAGGTGCACATGTCCAAGGAGGGACCAGGGCCAACATAGTAGATTTATGGGAAGGTGAGTTCGGGGTTTAGAAAGTAATGGTCTAATTTTATGCTCAAAGCATTTGGGTCAAAGGAAGCGTTTATTTCATTTGGTTGGATCCTTCATTTAGGCAATTTGTGGACTTATCAGAACAAGGGTCTCTGATCACCTCCTAGCTTCTAGAGTGAATTGTCTTAGCAGGACTAATCGGGCAAGTTCTAGTTTTGCACAAAAACTGTTTGATCAATCAACTATTTTCACACACACTTGGCACGTAGTTTCATTATCAGATTATCAGATTACCCAGTTCAAGTTTCAGCTTAAGTCATGCCATCAGGTTGATTCATTATCATGTCATACTTAGAGTCAACACATTTAACTTGTCTTAGCCTACCAATTCTAGCACACAGCACAAAATTTGGACGGGTATATTTTTCATAAGCCATCATGTTTCATTCTCGTTCATGCTTCTATACATACAATCCTAACACATGTCGGTTCAACAGAAATTAAACAGTCTCATGGGGAAAAAGAACACAGGCAAGAAAACCCCAAGAGAGGATTTATGAGTTGGGTTACTCAGACTTCACCCTATCACTCACAATCTATTTACCCTACCCCCAACAAAAAAATAGATGTGATTGTCCCCAATGCATACAAGAATAGTAAAAGATAGTGGAATGGGTGAAGCATACCTGTGGCGCATAGCACGGAAGAATCATGAACGAGTGGGTGGGTCCGGTTTCCCAGAGCCCGCTGAAACAATAGTAGGGTCACCCTGAGTAGTGCCCACATCATCCATCATAGCACCATCAGTGGTGCTCACAACGTCCCTCACATTAGGTGGGACCTCTACAACTGGGGTAGAACTCGATGCCCCTGCAGCACTATCACACACCCTCTGCTGGCGCAACTCTTCTTCTAACATCAAAGCCTTCCTGGCCTCCTTCTCCTGCCTACGATGTCTCTTTTGAGCTTTTTCCTCCTCAGTGCGATTAGAACGATGCCTCTTACCTTTGGCATGTGTACACTCAAGCCCCTCCTCGGCGGTCCCACTAAAGGCATCCAACACCGTATCATCAGCCAATGCAGTAGGTGCGGCTTGAGGCTCAACTGTAGGGGCGGCAAGATGGCATCAATGTCGGTCTGGAGACTGGGTAACTCAGCCTACAAAGAGGATAGATCTTGGCCGGGGCTGATCGCTCGAGGACTAGCTATTCAAAGGCATCAAGACACTTATTTAATACCTGGACCTTCTGTCCATCATGCCATCCATCCTTCGCTCCATTCTGGCTTAGGACTCGGCTATCGACTTTTGCATCCAAGGCTGGATGTGATGCAGCAGTGTGGCCATCTGAGCCTCCAATATCTGTACTCTGGCCAACGGGACAATAGTAGCTCCTAACTGTGGTGTGGACTGGGATGAACTATGAGCCATACTAGCAGCTTGGGAAGAGGAGGCCCGGATAGTATCAGAGTGATCTGGTATAATGGGATCACCGCCCTATGCCTGCCCCACCGTGTCTGCAAGATCTGCGCCCAAGGGAGGTACCTCAATCTGGGCTCTCTGCAAGGTGCCGCCACATTTGCCTTATCTCGGATGAGGCCTATCCCCAAAGCCCCGGTAGGGTGGATCAACCTATCACAATGCCAGATCGGCACTCCAGAGTCCCTACACAATTGAAAAATCAAACATGGAAAGGGGTAAGTAGTGGAGGTCTTGAATGCCCTCTCGTGAATCTCTGCCAGCAGCATGCGGGCAAAGTCAATCTCCACTCCTGCTACCAGTGTTGCAACCATGATCGCTCTGTCCCGTGTGAGTTGGTTATCAGCTTTTGTCAGCGACACCGTGTTACGTACCAACAACCAGAAGAACTTGGCCACAAAATTCAATGTGGCCTTTTGTACACCTAACCGAGGTGCGGCGACCCACTCTGCACGCTCGTCATCTGCAATAATGTACTTAGCCAACCATAGTATTACAACCTCTCGCTGTTCAGCATTCCTCTGGAAAGCACCACTCCGCACGACGTCCCATGTGTACTCAAACTCCGTAGTGTTTAGTGACCAAGAATGACCTGTGGTCGGACCATAGAGAAAGCGGTTGATGGTGGCATGTGATATGTCCATCGGACAACCCCGGATCACAGTGGAAGTGAGAGGATCTTGGTCCATGGGCTTTGACCTCTTGGAGATCGAGCTACGGAGAGTGGCAGCATATGAGGCGTATAATTCTTGCACAATCTGCTCACTATAAGTCCCAGGGTCTCGAGCTATCCAATCACACTTGTGAAGGTTAAAAAGCCGGGGGATGTCAGGGACAGTGTGCAAGCTCCCCGTGAGGACTCTGCGCTCCTCTGTCATAAGTCGGGCCATCATCCCTTTGTTATTTCTCATCTTGGCATCCCAATAAATCTGCCATTGGCCCTCAAGACACCATCTGTTTGGCTCGCCGGCCACTGGAGTAGGATCCTCATTCCTTGGTGCTGGTATAGACTCTGAGCTAGTGGCCTCATCAGACGAGGCAGCTTGGTCGGCTAGACCCTATGGCTGACTTTGCATTGGACCCCGAAGCATGGGCAGACTCGGACCCTGAAGCATGGCTGGGTTCAGAGCCCGAAGCATGGGCAGACTCAGAGCTAGACGCAGACACAATAGCTGAACTGGAAGCAGCCCCAGTTGGTGACCCGATCAGTGTATGCTCCTCATCAGACTGGGAGACAGTGACTACGTCGGTGATCACCTTCTGGGAGGTGTCTCTGGTGGCTCGGGGTGCCGTGGGGGAAGTCCTTGTGTTGGGAGGAACGTATACTAGATCTGTTTCCGTGTTCGTGTCCTCATTAATTAACCGGAAGCTAGGAGCAACAGATTTTGACTTGCCCTATTTTGCATAGGTGACTAGCTTCTTGGGTGCCATCGTACCTATGGAAGCAATATTAGTGCCAAAACTAACCATAAACAAACAAAAAAAACTTTTAGAACTATAAACGAACAGTAACAAAGTCCCAAGAAAATTTCAAATAGAGGCTACATTGGTCATCAACGGAGGAGACCTACGGTCCGTAGACTGATCTACGGTCCGTGGAACCCTTCCGTGGATCAGAGGGCTAACAATATTGGTCACAGATGGAAACCACGGATGTACAGAACGGTCCGTAGATTGATCTACGGACCGTAGTCCACATTCGTGGTTTCACACTGGGTGAGATTTTCAAGTGCATCAATCCACGAACCCAATCTACTGTCCGTAGATTGATCTACAGTCCGTGGACGGGGTATCGTGGATGTGATTTGTGCCAGGTTTCAGCCAATCTTTATTTGCAAGTCCACATTTTAGATAATTTTCAACAATATCCTAGTCTAACCATGCATTTCAACATTGAATCATGCTAGTTTGTCATTCTCAGGATTCCGATTAATCATTTGAACCAGTATTTAAGACAAACTTTGGAACCCTAAGTCGAAACTTCCATGTAGACTTATAATCAAATACAACAAGGCAACAATCACTATCTATCGTTCCAAGGGTATTGTAACTTCCAATTTTATCATGCAATTTTATCTAACAATTACCCAAGGTCAAGACCCAACTTCCGACTTTCTATATTCAATCTATGAACCGAAAATCAAAGTGAGGGGAAAGTCTATTACCTTACAAGCAACGAGGAGTGGGGTAATTGCGTGACGACACTAAGCTTAGCAAGACCAAGGAATCACCTTTTCGTTACTAACCCAACACCGGACCCTTTTATGGAATATGGAATGATTTGTATTCGTAAATGGAAAGGAATTGTGGGAATTATGGGGGAATGGAAGGGATGATTTTATGGGGGAGTTATGGAGTGATTTAGGGAGGTTATGGAATGGTTGAAACGGTTTTAGAGTGAGTGGAGGGAAATGGAAATGATTTGAAATTAAGGGAGTTTTTAAATGAGGGGGTCCGGGTCGGGTCAGACAGAAATAGTGTTTGGAATCACGAGACCCCATCTACGGTCCGTGCGTCGATCTATGGTCCGTAGATCACTCTTACACTTAGAAAAATAGAGAGGCTTACCTGGGATCTACGGACACCATCCACGGTCCGTGGATTGAACGACGAACCGTTGATGGGGTACATAGACCTCTGCACCAGACCATTTTCTGTAGATTTTTCATAGTGTACCTGCACATGTAGCAACCAATAGGCTATTCTTTTTACATTTTCTGGACACTGTTTAGACACGGACTCTATGCTAATTCTAGCCAACACTAAAAACTAAAACACCTATCTAAATTGATACAGAGACGCAATTAAACAAAGAAAACTACTAAATCGAAAATAGAAACCTATCGTTGGCTAGATTGTACATCTTGGGTTGCCTCCCAAACAACGCTTTATTTAACGTCGCGGCACGACACAAGTTTCTTGATTACTCAGACTTCATCAAAATTGTAGGCCTCAATCACTTCTTGCTCAATTTCAGCATTTCCCAAATAGATCTTGATCCTTTGCCCATTTACCATGAACCTTGTTCCTTCACTATTCTCAAGCTCAACCGCTCCATGGGGGAGCACTTTTGTGAGAAAAAATGGCCCAGTCCATTTGGACTTGAGTTTGCCTGGAAATAAGCGCAACCTAAAGTTGAATAGAAGCACAAGATCACCAACCACAAATTCTTGCTTTTCAAGTCTTTGATCATGATACCGCTTCATCTTCTCTTTGTACAAGGCTGAACTTTCGTAAGCTTTTAGGCGAAACTCATCAAGCATATTCAAGTCATTCATTCTTTGATTAGATGCGGCGCCCCAATCCAAAATTAGCTTCTTCATTGCCCACACCACGTTACGCTCTAGCTCTACTGGTAAATGACAAGACTTCCCATATACAAGTTGGTAAGGAGACATACCTATGGGGGTCTTGTATGCCGTGCGATAGGCCCATAGAGCATCATCAAGCTTCCTTGACCAATCCGTTCTATTAGCATTCACAGTCTTTGCCAAAATTTGTTTGATTTCTCTGTTGGACACTTCCGTAGCTCCACACTTAGAAACTTCAAAAATCAGGTACTGGAACCCTCACAATATCAATCTACGGATCAACAGTACGGTTCGTAGATCAATCTACGGACCGTCAATGGTCACCGTGGTTTCACACTTGGTCAGATTTCCCTGATTTGCCTTCCATGCCTTGGCTTTTGATCTACGACCACCATCTATGGAGCGTCAATGGACCTACGGTCCGTAGATGCCTTTTTCTGCATTTCTTTCAGTTGTCTCTTTATTTCTGCGCCTGAACATCTTTCCTGGCAAATATGATAAAAACACAAAAGAACCCATACAAAAAGACCCTAGACACACACAACTTGTAAGTGAAATATATTAGAAATACCGTAAACTCACGGTATATCACGAACCGCCTAAGTAATTGGGCACTTCGCCAATTGGTTCGACGAAGTGATGCTGCAATTAAACTGCATTGTTTTCTTTTGTCTGAATACTTTCTAACTTTTTCTCGAAGCTTTGTAGAAATGGCTAGACCAAAAGTAGTGGGAAGAGATATGCCACCCCGACTAACAAGAGTGAAATTTTTTAGGAAAAATGCAAAAGGCAACAAATCCCCCTAAAATGGATAATGAGGGAAAGAAGCCCAGTGCCAGCAAGGGAACAAATCCCCGAGACCCCATTATTCCCTCCTGGAAACGTGGATTCTTCACAACAATCCACTCCTTTTTGGCGGCTCATGATTTGGACAATCTTAGTAAGTCAATTGTCGCTGAATCTTTAGAAGAAGCTCCGGGGGCCATTATCAAATTCCAGGCTGACACATCGGGCACTGATGCCTAGACAGATGGAGCGACTGTGTAGACAGGATTTCTACCTCCCTCTCTATCTTTCTTTATTCTAAATTCTGGATATTCTGTTAAATGCAATTGAGGACAAATTGCTTTTATTTGTGGTGGGGTGAGGCCCACCTTTTGTGTGCAATTTGTGACTCGTATTTTCGCTTATATATTTGGGCTTTTAGCTATTATTGTGTTAAATACTGCTTTATGTGGATGATTGAGCTTATGGCTCCTTTTGTTTTTAATTGCAACACGATTTTGACCCTTTTGAAAAATTTTGAATTTTTTGCACATTTTTGCTACTCGCTATATGCTCTTGAATGTGGTTGTTCTTTTGCAAAAATTTGAGTCTCGATTCTGATCAATACCGATGACTTGAATAGTGCTCTCAATCGAACGAATATTAATGTATGGCTACGATAAGGCCAAATGAAGTTGCATAAACAATATGTGAACTCTTTGCATCTCGTTATGACTAGCCTAGTATCAAATTGATTCTCTTGTGATGATCATTGCACACTAGCGAAAGTGTGGAGTCTTGTTTGATTGTAGTGTCAATGCCAAGTGTGATGAGATTACTTTGAAACATGCATGATAGATCCTAGAATTTGCCCCATTGGTCCGGTCAACTAAGTGATGCTATCTCTTGATATGATCTTAGGCAACTTCTAAGAGTGTGAACCAATTTGACATATACCTATTTTGTGACCTACCTTGTGAGTGTGTGATTCTCTCTTGAACACCCCTTGAGCCTTACCTTTCTTTGGAAGAAACTTGATGAAAACTAGACCTTTCTTAATCCATAACCCATAATCCTCATGAAGTTGTGTTTAGTTGAATAGCCAACTTAGGCCAAAAGCCTAAGTTGGGGGTGTGTTGAAAAGATAGGGGAAAGTCAAGAAGTGCAAGGAAAGTCTCCTCTTACCCATGATTTTGAGAAAAATGGAACCCCTCCATATAAAAAAAACGAAGAAGAAAAAGACAAAAGAAAAAGAAAAAATATTAAAAAGAAAGTTGTGGAATAAATTACAAAAGAAATTCCTAACAATTCATGGGAAGCGAATAATAGGATGACTCATGAGCACTAAAGAAAATGATGAAGGGAAAGGGAAGGAAGTGTTGTGAGCACCACATCTCATGAGGATGAAAGTCACTGAGCCTAAATGATCATACCTTTGCACTCATCCCCATTACAAGCTTTGGAAAGACCTTTTTTTATCTTGAATGAGCTGAAACAAATGTTGATTGGAAAATATGGGCAAACCAATGAGTGAAATTATGCATTATGTTCATCTTTATGAGTATGAGCGTTGCATCTGATTCCAAAGCTTTAAACTATGAAACTTTTTGTGTGAATATGGAATCATTCTTTGTGTGAGGGCATTTGAACACTATAGTTGAGCTAGAACTTGCATTTGAAGCAAGTATTCTGAGCATGAGATTCGTTGATATTGGTGAGTCACAACTTGAATCTTTGAGTGCACATTTGATCTTTGCATAAGTAAATTGAGTCTTGTTGTGTGCATTCATGATTGAGTCTTGCGAAGCACTGTTCGAGATACCCTTTTTGAACGACTGAACTTGAGTTTTCTTGAGGATAAGCAAAAGTTTAAGTTGGGGGTGTTGATGAGTCCACAAATTAGACTTATTTAGGGCTATATTTTAATAGAAATTGTGTCCTCAAATGCTTATTTTATCTCAATATCTGATGAAAACCATTAAGTTTCAGGTAGTTGATGTTTGAAGGAAAGCATGGACACTACGTCGCAAAAAGGAACGAAAATGCTTAAAAGAACGAAGAAATGAAGGCCTAAGGATCGCCGAGTTAACTTGGCAAGTCGCCGAAGGGTCTTAATTCGCCTTTTGTTCCAGTGTGTTGACCTATGAAGGAAAGGATCAAGTCCATGGAAAAAGGGAACAGTCGGTGCATCGCCGAGCAGTTCCACGAAGCAGTACCATGTCGCCCAATGACCAAGAGCACGACAATGCTAAAGGCTAGTGCAAGACGGCGATGAACTACACCAAAGGGCGAATTGCCGAGTTGATCGGCGATTCTGACTAACGACGCTGAATGATCCACTGCAGCACAAATCTGTGAAAGCTATAAATACTAGTTAGAGTTGTAGTTTTATGTGTCGAACAATTATTATAATTTTCATATATAATAGTACTTTTTGATATTTTTTTCTATAAGTTTGAGAGGGTTTTGAAGACTTGAAGAAAAAGAGGGTTTCATCTCCAACGATTTGGACTTGGGTCTCTTGGATTCTTCATTCTTGGCCTGTAACAAGACTTAAATCTTCATAACCATTTGAATGCAAGCTCATTTTGGTATAAATTCCTATCTCTTGATGTGTGACTAAAAACCCCAATTCTTAGGATGTGATTTAGCGAATATGGGTTAAGATTGTTGTTGGGTCTTGCTTGATGATAGATTAGATGTAGTTTAATGGTGATTTGGTCTAGTAGTTATGGATGAATTTAACAAATTTTTAGTTGCAAATACAAGTTTATTTATGTGTTTTTGGCTTGCTCGAGAGAGAAGTCGCGAAACCAAGACTACTAGATTGATGGCCTAAGGAGTGGGTCGACATGAGGTTCAGCTCGAGAGAGTGAACTCTAGTCCCATATCCTAACACTCAGCTCGAGAGAGTGAGTGGGGTAAGGCGTAGGCTGGTCTTCATGCGGCAAGTGGGTGTCCAAGAGGAACCCATTTGAAACGGGGTAAGTTTCTTGAGAGAGAACTTATTCCCACATAAAGCTTAGCCTAGTCACTATTACTCTATAAATTTTCTATTGAAAGCATGTACCCAATAATTTAGATTAACCCGTATTCCGGCCACATCCCAAGAATCCCCCTCTCATTGCTTAGATTTCCTGGTTGATTTCGCTAATTTTAGCCTACTTGTGACAAAAACCCCATTTGATATTTGACACTTCTGTGTCACCCTCTTAATTTACTATTTGTTTACTCGTTAATGTCTTTAGCTATGACTAGTTAGAACGAAATTTTATTTTTCTATAAATTCTCAAAACCACTCTCTTGGGACGATCCCAACCCTTGGTTGGGTTACTAAACTATTGTACGATCGTAGACACTTGCATCGGAAGTTGTTTCTTGATTACGCAAACATCATGAAGCAGTCATCTGATTTAGTAGTGAAACATTTTCTTTTATCTCATTCAACACTTTGTCGTGTTCTTCGACTTTGTGAAGAATGAGTGAGAGTATCTCTTCTACTTGTCCACCCTCATTTTCCTTGGACTTTCTACGCTCATGAGGGGGAATGTACCGATCTTTCTTTTTGTACGGTACCTCCAATTCCAAAATCTGCTTGGCCACGAGATCCAGCTGAGTCAACAATGTGGCCAAAATCTAGTCCTGCTCAGTCTCTTTGTTGGCCTTGGCCATATGATCAAGGAGATGGGTTATTATTGCATAGGGTAGTCGTGTGAGACCCCCCAGAGAAATTTGGTCAGCCACTCTTCTATTTTCAGACCAAGACCTCTATAGAAGCAGTCCGGTAGCATGTTATCTGAGATTCCATGAGTTGGGCATTGCAGCAATAGTGACTTAAATCTCAGCCACAACTCATGGATTGACTCACCCTCCATTTTCCTGAAACTTAGGATATTATCCCTAAGAATCATCAATCTCAAAGGAGAGTGGTTTGTTTAGTCACCGTTGCTACAAGACATGCTCTTTTATTCCGGTCTAAACAAGCAACACAAAAACCAAAACTAAAGGTCAGTATATTCAACTATGATTAAAAAGAACAAAATTCAACTTAACCAAAGAATCTTAACCAACACAACTCCTCAGCAGCGGCGCCATTTTGAACTAATGTGAATCAAGGACACTTAATCCAGTTCTAAGCGTCTATGGTCGTTGTTCAGTATGATAACCCAACTAAATTAGTTGGGGGTCAAATCCCACAAGGAGTGGTACGCTGATGAGTCCACGATTTGGACTCATTTAGGGCTTTATTTGGATAGATTTAGTGTCCTCAAATGTTCATTTTGTGCCAATAACTGATGTAAAATCCTTGTTTTCTAAGTATTTGGAATGAGGAACAAAACATGGACACTAATGGGCAAAAAGGAACAAGGCAATTGAAAGAACGAAGAAAAGAAGGCATGTTGATCGCCTAATCCATTGGGTGAATCGCTGAGTGGCTATTACCTCACTTAAGTTCCAGAGTGCCAAGCCCTGAAGGAGAAAATCAAATCGGCGAGAGAAAGGAGCAGTCAGCGTGTCGCCGAACGGTTCCGCGATGCAGTGTTGGATTGCCCAAAGTTACAAAACTTGAGGATACTAAATCTATCCAAATAAAGCCCTAAATGAGTCCAAATCGTGGACTCATCAACGTACCACTCCTTGTAGGATTCGACCCCAACTCATTCAGTTGGGTTATATTACTGACTAACGATCATTGGCACTTAGTATTGGATGAAGTGTCCTGATACGTGAAATCAAAATAGTGTTGCTGCCGGGGAGTGGTGTTGGTTAAGAACCTTTAGCTAAGTTGAATTTCATTCTTGTTAGTCATAGTTGAACTTACTTAATTTTAGTTTTGTTTTGCTTGTTTGTGTTGTGAAATAGGAAGTATGAGTGTGAACGGAAGCAATGGTAGCCAAGTAGGCCACCACGATGACATCGGAAACCTCAACGATGTCAACGAGCCTAATGCTATTGACCCCCATCTTATGGGTGGAATTGGTGCCATTCACTTGCCTCCGGCCGATGGGAACGCGATGTTCCATATCACAAGTACTATATGGCAGCTCTTGTAATTAAAGAGGTTGTTCTGTGGTTTGGCTCATGAGGATCCCCATGAGCATATTAGAAACTTAGTGGATGTTTGCGGACCGTTATCCTTTTAGAACATATCCCAAGAGTCGGTCCGGTTGAGGTTGTTCCCGTTCTCTTTGATGGGAGAAGCATATAAGTGGATGGCTGAATTGCCACGTGAATCAATCACTTCGTGGGAGGAGCTGGTCACTGCATTTCAAGTACGATTTTTCCCTCATTCGAAGATGATGACTCTTCGGGACATCATTTAGAGCTTCAAGCGTCTGGATGGCAAGCCAATTCATGAAACTTGGCTACAATTCAAGAAGTTGGTACTTTGATGCCCAACTCATGGCTTGCCTGACAACGTGTTGCTGCAGTATTTTTACCGAAGTCTTGATTCCGTAAATAAGGGTGTTGCTGACCAACTTACTCCTGGAGGTTTGATACAACAACCTTATGTGATAGCAACTCAGCTCTTGGATGGCATGACTACAATCAATCGATCTTGGTACACCCGCGAAGATCAGGTCTATCCTCTCATGTTTAAATTGACCAAGGAGCAGATGGAGAAAGACCTAGAGAGGGACCAGAACATGGCCAAGATCATGACACAACTTGACATTTTGTCCAAAAATGTCATGGGAGCTGGTGCTTGAAGTGTCAATGTCGTGGGTGTCGGGTGTGTTAATCCTGATGAGGCCAAGTTTGAGGCTTTGTACAACGAAAAGGTGAATTTTCTAGCAAACCGAGGTGGTGATTTTCGTTCAAACTACCCGAGGCAGGGTGGTACCCAAGGTTGGAACAGGGATGAAGGTTGGAAGGACCGTAATCAAGAGTGGAGGGATCGAAATCCCAATTGGAAGGATGGGGAGAAGGATAGGTATATGCCTCCCCACAAGCGTCAGAAACCAAAGGATTCGGAAGGTGGTCTATCGGAGGATATGCTTTCCCGTATCCTCAACAAAGTTGAGGGGTTGGACAAGATTTTGAAAGAAATGAAAGAAGATGTGTCGACCCTCAGCCAGACGGTTACCTCCCATTCAGTATCGATCAAACAATTGGAGACCCAAATGGGTCATATCTCGTCTCATTTAAACCCGAGACAGCAAGGGGGTTCCTTAGTGATACTCAAGCCAACCCAAGAATGAGGTTTGAGTGTCGACTAACGTCGTGCCACGATGTTAACTGAGGCGTTTCTTGGGAGGCAACCCAAGGTTTTGGCGCTTTATTTTTGTTTTAGAAATAATTGTGTGTTGATTTTATAGGTTGAAGTGTGGCATGTGTTTCAAAAGTGCAGATTGCTAAGCCAAAAATCCAATTAGCGACTCGCCGAAGAGGTTGGCGAGCCCGACTTGGACTGCCGTTTGACTCAAGAAACCCTAGGGATTGAATCTGTAAAACTCGGTGAACTAAGGAGCTGATTGTCGAATCGTTGACCGGGTCGGCGATCACGACTTTGTCCGCCATTTGGACCCCCATAATTATCGAAAGTCCTATAAAACTCGGTGAGGTAAGTACCCACTCGGCGTGTCGCCGAGTGGGTCGGCAAGCGAAACTTATGTTGTCGAATGGGCGAGAACTGGATGGGTTTTAAGGCCAAAAGTTCAAAAGTTAAAACTCTTTCACTTTTCCTCACTTTTCAACTTTCCAAATCTCACTCGCGCTTTAATACTCTATATTTTTGCATTTTTATCACATTTTAGTCATCGGATTTGTGTTCGGTGTTGATTTCTTTGTCGCCTAGCATTTCAAAGTATTTATTCAGAATCTAAGGTTGGTTTTCCGAACCCCAAATTCATTTTTAGTGATTTGTACTCTTTTGCAAATGATTTTTATCTTAGTGATATATACTGGGCCTCTCTGATCATAATTGTGTATGTGTGTACCTTTGTTAATTTGAATATCGTGCCTATAATGCTTTATTATTCTACCCTTGAAATTGATTAAAATGGTGAGGTTGTGCTTCCATGTTGTTGGGTCTAGTCAGGTGAAGTTTAAGTAACCCGCAATTTGGCCAAATGACGTATATTGCCCAATGATAGAGCGGTTGACGTCATTCTTAAGTACAAAAGTCGTCAAATGGCCAAATTTGACCAAACCAGGAGAAGTTTGAGTATCCCGGGGGCATGAGTGTAATGGGTCTTAACTTAATTGTAAGAGTTCATGTTTTGATCTTGTTTTCGGGGGCTGCGGGGTTGAATTTGGGAAGTTGGGTTAAAAGTAGGTGATGAGTCCACAATTTGGACTCAATTAGGGCATCATTTTAATAGAATTAGTGTCCTCAAATGGATATTTTGTCTCAATAACTGATGTAAATCCTTAAGTTTCAGGTATTTGGAGTTTGAGGCAAAGATGGACACTACTTGGCAAAAAGGAACAAAACGTCTGAAAAGACAAAGAAAGAAGAACTGAGGATCGCCTAACGAATTAGGCGAGTCGCCAAATGACCTCAACCTCGCCCAAAGTTCCAGAATGCTGAGCCCCGAAGGAAAAGATCAAGTCGTCAATGAAACAGAGTAGCTGGCGCATCACTGAATAGTTTCGTAAAGCAGTACTATATAGCGTAATGATCTAGAACGCGAAGATGTTGAAAGCAAAAGCTAAAAGGCGATGAAGCAGACCAAAGGGCGAATCGCCAAGTGCATTGGAGATCCCGATTAACTGCGCCGAGTGATCCTTCGCAGTACATTTTTTTACGACTATAATATTAGTTTGAATTTTTATCTTAGTATGCAATTTCAAATACAACATTTTATTTTTCTAAGTTTTCAAGTTGAGAAAATTTTTGCATAGCCTTTGAAGATTTAAAGACTTGCAATTCCAAGAAATTGGAAGTGGGTGTTGAATATTCTTCATCCTAGACTCGTTTAAAGTAAATATAAATCATATCCAGTTGATGATACTTCGATCTGGTATCATTTTCTTCCTTTTTTCTACGACTAGCTAAAACCCCAATTCTTGGGGTGTGATTTGTGAATATGGGTTAAATTTCCTGTTGGGTATTATTTATTGTTAGGCTATTTGCTATTTAAATGTGATTTCGTTTAGTAGTTGAGTTTGAACTTAATGGGATTGTAGTTGCAAATACGATTTCATCTTAGTGTTTTTGGCTTGCTCGAGAGAGAGGTTTTAAAACTAAGACTACTAAATCGATAGCCGGTGGTTATTGGATCATCGTGGGTTCAGCTCGAGAGTGAATCCTAGGCCTTTTCCTGGCTAAGGCGGAGGTTGTGCTTAAAAGCAGAAACTCGATGTTCAAGAAAAACCAAGTTGATTCGGGGTAAGTTGCTCAAGAGAGAATTTACCCCCACTAAAGTCTAGCCTAGTTACAGATGTTCAGCAATTGACTATCAATAGCATTTACCCGATTATGTAGTTTATCCCATATTCCTATTGATCTTAAGCAATTTATATGCCTAGAATGCTAATTATGCCCGCATTTACGCCTAGTGTGAATTTAAAATGTATTTGTTTGTAGTCGTATAGAGTCTTTTAGTTGTTTATGAGCTAACCCACATTATTAGTTGTGTAGGTGAGCTTAATTGGAGAAACGAGCACAAAAAGAGACAATGGAAGAACATAGAGGTTTAAAGTCAAAAGAAGCTGGAGGAAAAACCACTAAGGTAGTTCCGTATCCTCTCCGTGTCACGGAACGGAGCTATAATTTGGCTTGCAAAATTATGAATTGAGACAAAACCCTCCGTGTAGCTCGCGCATCGCGGAGAAAAGTCTGAGGTTTTATTCGAAGAACTAATCGCGAGGCAGAACACTCCGTGGAGTGCTCGCGTCGTGTAGGAGGCCAAAGTGCCTGGAATCAGAATTTGGAAGTCCCTCCGCATCGCGCCTTGAAGTCCCAGATTTGGCCCTTTCGACTTGTAGTATAAATAGGTCATTATTTTATTTTATTGGGGATACTTTTTTTGGGGGGGGGGGGGTTTGAAGAACGACGACTTTGGAGTACGTTTTCTAGAGTTTTTAGGGTTATTTCTTAAACTCTTTTCCTTTCAATTGTTTGATGATTCATAACCATTGTATGATTGAT
>JAJOOR010011779.1:0-21297 GCA_036250505.1 Solanum acaule | reverse complement strand
ATATATATTCATGCTTTGTCTCTCAATTAATACCTTTCTCTTTCACATCACATCAGCAACTAACTTCCAGGACTTTAGGTTGCTTTTGGAATGAAAAAAGGTGAAAAAGTTCTGTGTTTCTTTGTTGATAGTAATTGAAATTAGATACCGCGAGGATTCATATAGCTGATTTTAACTTATTTAGAACTGAGAAGTAGTAATTGTTACTTAGCCGGTTAGTGCGTACCTTGACTGGTTTATTAGATACTTGTTGTCTTTTCACCAATATAATGTGTAGACTTCACTTGTGAAATTTTACTCGATATGTTATAATTAAGTTTAAAAAAAAGTAAAATGACCTCCACTTCATAGCATCCATGAAGATAGCAATAATTAATTACTATTAAAGTACTGTATTTTAAAGTTCCTAACAAATAGTGCCAATATATAGGGACAAGATTTTTAAAACAAGGAAAAGAACATTAATAATAAATGAAGCTATTGACATGACAAGACAACCCCATACTTGTGGGTCATTGACCCACTCTCTTCACACATCTTAACTCTCCTTGTCTCCTAGCGTTCGAAATTCTTTCGTCGAAAAATTATACTCTATATAAATAAAATAAAAATATAATTAATTACATATACACCATGATCAATTGCTTTTTAAAAAAAAATAAAAATAGTATAGATAAAATAATTATCTAAGTCATGAGATCATATCAAACTACATTAACATATTTAGTGTAATTTCATAAAGCGTGCCTACACGACCTTATTCGTATCTTGAAAAGGTAGAAATATTATTTCTAATAAAACCACAACTCAAATAAAGCAATAACATAAATTAAGTATGTAAAACAGTATTGAAACAATGAATAAGAAGAATAACAACAAACAAATAATATAATATTCAAAACTAAGGAGATAATAAAAGCAAAGAATAAAATAATATTGATACGGAATTAGACAACATGTGACTACCTACTAAGTACTAACCTTCTATATATCCTAATCCTTGACCTATAATTTTTTTCTATATAAAATCTTGTCCTCGATAAGTTACAGATGTATCATGTGTTGTCTAATTAGTTCTCTCCAACAACTACTATAGTATTATTCCATTACAAGTCCTCTACTCCACAAGCGACACCTATACTATTATAAATTATTTTTAAGTCACAAGTTCAAATCGAACTATATATGACATTATATCATTATTTGAATCTTCTTATATAAATTTCTGGCTCCAACTCCGACGGCCCCACTTCTCTACACCTTATCTCTTTTGCTCTCTGCTACTTCCTTCTGCTAGAATACCTATGGTCCCTTTGACTCTATCACTTTATAATATAGTATTGGCTAAATAATTTATTTTTTTCACTCTATATTATAGTAGCAAAGAAACTAGTCCTGCTTTTTTGTTTCTGGTTTTTAAGGTTACCTTTCTTTTAGATCTTTTATTGGCTCTTCTTCTTTACCCCTCCGTCCTGTTTTATGTGATATTACTTAACTTAACACGATGTCTAAGGAAAAGATAAAAAAATTTAAAATTTGTAATCTAAAACAATTCTTAGATATTTCTATTTCAATAAATCATTTCGCTAAGATTAAATTATTTTTAATTGTGATAAAAATAACATTCTTTTTGGATCGGACTAATTATGGTGGGGTCCGGGGGGGCTCGTGTGCATGCAGGCACATGAGTACGTACAAATTACCAGTAGTAGTACTTAGTACCATTTTATATCTCATCTATGATATATCAACATCATATGTGTATGGGCTTTAGTAGTAGGTAATAGACAAAACAAGGCCCATGTGATAACAATTTCGAAATAAAATACGAGATTATTTTATTGAGAAAATCATAAAAATATTGGTGCTTCGAGCCCTAACCACCTATCATAGAGATAGTTTACCTAAAAAACTTGTGATACTAGTACTATGTATCGATTTGCTTTGTATCATCTATTCACTTTATATCGATCTGATGTGTAAATCGAGCGAATATATACAATGGTTACGAAGCGAATTGATACAAATCTATATATGCAAACATATACAAATCGAGACAGATAAAATCTAAACTTTCACTATATATTATAATTTTTGTAAACTCTTACTACTTTGGGTATATACATGACATATGTTTGCCTGTTAGATAATTTACCCTATTTTATTTCACATTTGGTTATAACTATTAGTTTGTCCTATGTATTGAAATAATGAAATTAGCTATCTCATATTAGAAAATGATATAGTTATAGTCTCATGAAAAATCCTTGTCTAGCGCACTATCCCATTCCGTTATTTGTTAGAGAACATCATCCGCCTTTGTTTGAGAATGTTTGATCTTTCAACGTGAGACTTTTTCAACGTCAAATTTAATCGGACATCAATATAAATACCACATCCCAAGGAAAAAGCATAAAAAAAAGGGGGCCAAATTACAGTTACCACTTGCAGGCACACATTATGGTGCTTCCTGTTATCCATTCCATAAGTACACTGACATGAATTTCCTCTTTAACATATCTTATTTTAAAATAAAATAAAATATTTAAATTTTTTATATATTAATAAAGCATAATTCGAGTGTGTGTATATATATATATATATATCTTTTCCCGACCACCTTTTCATAGTATAATTTTTCAATAAAACAAATTCAAATGAACCCCTTTCGATACTCTAGCTCCACCCTATTGACAAGCATATTTCTTTTTCATACCAAGAGTATCAGTATAATTTTTTTAAGTTGCTTATTCTTAGACCTTTAGCGCTATTTGATTGTTTCTTTCGCTTCGATTATCTTATTATCTTATTGTTACTGTCCGTTATTATTTCTACCATCTTTCGGAAACAACCTCCATATACTATAACAAAATAGGAACAAAATAATCTATGTACGCACTACTCTTCCCGAACCCTACATGTAAGATTACATTGTGTTTGTTTTTGAGTAAATTGTTTGAATAGTCAATTTAGTAGGTCATATTCTGCAAAAAGAGAAGGAAAGATAGTTGAACAAGTTAAAAAGAGAGGCAAAAGGAATAATAAGGTGAGGGAAGACTGATAGAAAACAGACATTGTATTATTTTTATCACATGAACAAATTATTCATCCCTTATCTTTTCCTTCAAATCAAAACCCCAAAAAGGGTGATTTTTTATTAGTCAATTCACTATAATTTTAAGCCACACCTTATATTCGTAATAAAAAATAATCACCACTAGTGTAATTTTAACCCACACGCACCAATAATTTAATTATCATTAAATATATATGTCTTTTAGCAACAATTAACACTTTTTATAAACATTTTCTCATTGGGTGTTCGATACTCATATTGGAGGCTGACTAAATTCGAATTTGTGCTGAGAAGTCCCACATTGATGGTAAAATACTTCTTAACAAAGGCGATTTCGTACACAAGGGAACTCGAACCTGAAATATCTGGTTAAAAATAAAAAAATACTTACCACCATCCTTATTAATGAACAAATTAGTAATTTCACTAGCGTTTTAAATGTGATTCTTTTTCGAATCATGTATGTGAATATAAGATGTTTCGTGTATCAAACTATGTTAGTTGTTGAAATGAAAGAAATACTATCAGAAATGGAAAAAATGAAGTGAAGTGCCATAAATAGCACGTGGAAATCAGTGCAACTGCATAATTTGCCTTAACAAATCCAAGCAATAAAATCTTGTGAAGTGAAAGAAAAAATAAAAATACTGTGTAAAAAATGAAACCTCAGCATTAGTAGTTAGTGAAGTACAATATTTAGCAGACTGATGGAAAGATATATCATAGCTACCATCATTATGTTTTTTTTTTCTTTTTCTATTTAGCTAGTGCGATCATAAATTTTGAATTAAATTTTAAAAAATGACTTTCACATTTTTAAAATTTTATCTACATATATTTTTAAATATGTCACGATATATATCACTCTTCAACTTCTTACAATAAGATCAATGCACTAACAAACATGTTGTGCTCTAAGCTAATTAATATATTAAAAACGTTTCTTATCAAGATTTTTTCACACCAATAAAATCATAATATATTTACACTAAATTTCTGTCACTAAAATCATAATCAATTACCTAGTTCATATTTTTATCTTGTTAAATTATTTAATCATAATAAATTAATATAATTTGTATAAACATTCGATACAGATGAGTTTTTATCGATCCTATTTTATTTTGTTAATTAGTTAGGGCTCAAGGGATTGCGTACATTGAGGAACTAAAAATTCATTCACACTAAAATAAATAAATTATAATATTTATTTTTTAAAACTTTTGAAGATGAATATTAAATTATTTAATTTTTGTGTAAAAAATATTTACTTTTTTGGGGGATTGGGGTGAAAGTGGGATGATATTTTGACAGGTTTTGAGTAGGAGAGGTCACTTGATAACTAGTAAGGCAATTGTCCAATCCTTCACATGTGTATATTGTCTTGTCACATCAATCTTTTAATCTTGAATGAATAGACCATAAATTTACATTTTTTTAAAAAGTAATTGAACATTTTTTTCTTAAAATTTTAATTTAATTTTTTGAGTTTTTCTAGAGATGTTTTAAATTTTCTCCTTTTTATTGTAAGAATTAATATTTAAAAAGTTCTTCTAGACATAGTAATAGTTTTGGCTATATTTTTCCCATCATTTAGGTTTCGGACTCCTACTACTTGTTGCTTCAATAGCTTTGTTTATCTTGTTATAATATATTTTGTTTGCATTATTTTTCTTTATATTCTATTTTGATTGCACTTTATTGAGCTGATGGTCTATTGAAAATAAATTATAAACTACCTTACAAAGGGTGCATACGTATATCCTATCTATTTTAGATCCTTTTTATAAGATTATACGAAATATATTATTGTTGTTTTAGGTTCCGGGCTCCTTTTGGTGCAACATTTACCAAATTAGTGCACTCAAAACTAGCTTTCTATTATCTTTGACACCACTTAATCTTCTAATTTCTTAAAGATTTATCATTGTGGAAAAGTCCACAAAGAGTTAGATTAGACTAAACATAAAAGTGGTGGGAGTCTTCTGAGATATAGAGGTTTTATTTTTCCTTTTCATAATCATGCTATTCGAATATAGATGTCGAGTAACTTTCTGTCCACAAAAACTTGGATACATAATAAAAAAGTTATCTAATAATTTGTTTTAGTTAGTTTGAACTTAAAACCTCATATGATTTTCGATCTATTTTTTTAATCATTAGATTATACGAACTCACCCTTAGGTGCCATCTTGATCAGGTCTAATTATTTGTCAAAAAAATGAAAAATATATATATTTTACTATGCAATTAATCATTTAATACCAAGTGATATTAGTTATTTATTTGATCAATAGCGCAAATCATAGAAAACAAGACACTATCCTAATTAAATATGTTCAACCACTAACCCTACCTACTTCTTTGTTTTACATGATATATATTTAATAAGAACTTACAATCTTGAAATTCCAAACAATTGTAAAACAAAAAAATACTTGAATTTTTTATATATAATAGTCAAAAACATCAGTTAATTTCGACATATATTATAATCAATTGACAAATGACAAGACATTTATCTACTTCTATTTCTTTATTTATAATTATTCTTTGTCTACATTAATATGAGTTTTGACTCAAAAGAGTTTAGTGAAAGAAAAAGACAAAGGAAAATAAAAATAAAAATAAAAAACAAAACAAGATGCCTTGAATAGGGGAAATTTAGTGCATGTATGTAAGACTTTTTGCTTGCTTGTAAGTCAGTAAGTGGAGTACAACAATGAAATTGTGAAGCATTTAAAATCCATGTAGGAAAAAAAAAAGCAAAAATTTAGATATTTGATATTCTATATTTGCATCGAAGTTTAACTAATTTAAATTACCGTCCCATTTTGTAAGATTCATTTTAAAAGAAAGCTCTTCCTAACATTTTTTTTTCATACTCCTTTTCTTATCTTTGAGCTAATTTTTTTTATAAGAGTGTGGCAATTGTTGAAATTTTTTTTTTTTAAAATATAAAAGATATAACTGATTATATAAAAATATACATTTTTAGATGAGAATATATGATGACTTCACATTTTAACATTTAATAATATACACTGTAACACATGATTAAAGTCTAAAGTGAGAATTTAATATATTTTTTGTCAAACTAACGTTATAATATTTTATCTAATTTTCTCCAACCAATCGAAGATCACGACGGCTTTCCAAAATTCTTCCGTTATTTTATAATAACGATCAAGTATTTTTCTTAGAACCAATTGATTTTCATGTTAAGTTACTGTATATGTACTCTATAATAACATTTCATTATAGTATTTAAGAACTATTCAGACTAGCAACACTGTTATAGAGAAATTTGACTCTATCTTAATTTTTATTTTATTTTGACTTCTTTGCCAAAAAAAAAAAAAACACTATGATGACAATTCTCAATTATAATCAATTTAATTGGTTGTGAAACCTAATATCTGCTCAAATGGCTTACCCAATGTTTCCATTATAAACTCATATATCATCAAAAAGCAATTAAAAATCCAACTGAAAACCACTGTTTAATACTGTTGTTGAACTTAAATTCTGCCACAAAATCTAAGTGACATTAAATAGCTTTAAATAACTTAATAAATGTAATAGAGGGGCACCGTTTATTTATATGGAAAAAAAAAAATATTGGAATTATTGTATGTTCAGTTCCATCCTATAATAAACTGTACAGCTTCTCATACTTTGTCTGCAAAGGCTTGTGCAGTTGTATTCATAGTAGCTTCCTTTAAGGTGTTATTTGACCAAATTAAAGAGTATAATAATAAAGGGAACCCCAATATTAATAAAACCTATGTATATTACATACAAGATATTAGACTTGTGTTTAATGTTCGTAATAACTTATAAATGTTTTAAATCGTGGCGTGGTCTAACGTTTTTTCGTTGAGTCGATGGTCTATCAAACAAGGTAATTAAGGTTAGCATACGCTCCATCCTCTTTAGACTCTAGGTTTTCTTGAACTCCTTCTCAATCAAATGTCTAATGAAAAGCTGTCACAAAATTACTCGTGCTCTTCTCGGAATTTTGACTTGCTCTTAAGTTATTGTTAACCAGCTTCGTTGCTCAATATTCATTACCCTACCCTACCCTCCAACAACAATAACATATCAGTGTGAGAGTGCAAGGACACTACATCAAAAATGAGCTTTAGCAGCAATCAATTAACGGCAATAGCTTAATTGCCGCCAAACACTTATTTTTAACGGCATTTAGCACTCTTTGTAAATATCCCTACAACCTATAGCGACACTAAATCCAATGGCAATTAAAAATGCCAGTAAAAGTTTTCTGTTGTAGTTGTACGCATATCTTACCCCTATTATTGTGGGATAGAAAAATCATTTTTGATAAACTATCTGCTCAAATCATTACCCTACCCTCCCTTAATTTATTTAGTTTTTTTGAAACTCAAACAAATTTAACTATATATAGCTAGGGTTTTGGCCTTTGGGCCATGGTTGTGATTGCACTCAAAGAATTGGAAAATATTGTGGATTGGTTATGATGATAGAGTTGCCTAAAATAAGAATAAGTCAATGGGGACTAAGTTGGGTGTGTGTGGGGGGGGGGGGGGATAGTGGATTTTGCAATGAGGGGACTTTGATTTCACATTATCCTTCACACAACTTTTGTTTATATACTATGATCATGATTATACTATAAATAATGAAAAAAGAATCAACTGGTGTAGTATTGGAACTGCTCCATTCTTAACTAGAGGTCTCGGAATTAACTCTGGATATGAAGAAATCTTATTGGGAGCTTAACCCCCAAATGATAAACCACAAAAAATAAATAAAAGGACAAAGAAAAGCTAACATATGAAATTATTAGCTAGCTAATTGAACTATGTTTAAAATAATCAAATTTTGTACTAACAGTTTTTTAAATGGACTATATTCATCATATATACAACTGTCACTTTAATTATTCCAATTTATATTCATTATTTTTGTGGCAACCCCACTTTCCATGCTTTGCATTTTGTCCCCTCTTCCCAAGACCTCTTTTTTAATTAAAACATATTTTATAAGTAAAGCCATAAGAATAAACATAATTTAGTGAAAGTTAATCTTCTTGTGATCTTTCCCTATTTGGAGATTTCAACCCTATCATTAATCTAATGGTTTAATCCACTTTTGGAAAGCCTCTAAATTTAACAGTACTGTAATTATTAGTACTAATCATGATTTGAAGTCGTAATCATAACTTTTCCAATGTGTACTAACTAAATTACATGATTTTGGCATCTTAAAATATTAAAATAATTACAACTAGTCTTTCTTTAATACAATTAAAAAAGTACAATCTTGAGCTACATTTTAAATATTTTTTGCCCTTTTAGTAAATATTTTTTATTTGGGGTTAAAAGATGAAATCAGGAATCCAAGAATAAATGTAAATTGTTGACATAAACATTGAAATTTATGATCACTTAGAAAATACATAAATAATTAATGATTCATGGTCCCACTTTATTGCAACTTGGTTTACAACTTGTCATAATTTATTTGGCTTTTAAGTATCATAATTTTGTGGTGAATATATTCAAGGCATATTTTTTAAGTTGACAAATTAAAGGATACAAAACAAAAATGAAGTAAAAATTTCTTAAATCATGGTATTTATATTCTTTATAAGAAATATAAATTAGGAATTATATATTCGTGTAACTTAATTTAGTTTTACCATTCTCCCTAGTGCCTATCGATAATATAATTAAAATCAAGAACTAGCGGAGCATAATTTTCCATAAGTAGAATCGTCAAAATACAAAGAAGTGTTCTTCAGGATGACTCAATTGGTTTGGAGGGTGGTCATTTGTGCCGGAATTGATCCCTCCTTAGTGCCTTCTGAGTCGAGTTTGTCGCATAAGACTTGTTTAGTGCGGTTTATATCTCACCTGTGGTTTGCATATATTACATAGTGGGGGTTTATCTAGTGCTCACCATAGAGTGCTCACTCAGAGGACAAAGACTATGACATAGATTGTAGCGACTACAAATTATCCTGGGCCAGGTTTCATAAAATACAAAGAATTACTAAGAACATTATACAATATCAAAATCTAGCATATATACAACATAGAAGATCTTTTGATTTATTTATACAGTATAATATTTCGACGAACTGGTATTATAATTTGACTCCTTTTAACAAGGCAAATTGACGTGTCTACTTTTTGTACATTGAATAATACATCAAATCATATTGCTAATATTTGCATGTGAATTTATTATAATTATTGGAAAAAAGAACAAATAAGTTTCGTCTCTTGTGTGGTTGAATTTGCCAAAAAAATAACATACACTGAATAAAATTGGGCATCTTTGGATAAGAAAGGAACAAATCCACATGCTACTTGTGCTCATGTAGCTATGTTAGGAATTTGATATGAATGAATATGGTTCCTTTGACTACACAAACTTTATAATAACTCACGTGTAAACTCCAAATTGAGTAATTTACTATTTTTTAATTAACTCAAATTAGGGCCATTCATGTGGTTTTGTCCCATAAGTTTTTTTTAGTATTTTCAAATAAAGTTTGTCACACATTATTTTTATTTTAGGGCGGTCTTTAATTTTTGCCTTCATATATGATAATTTTTAATTTCTGCCCATGTTATTTATTCGATGGAAATTTGTAGATTAGAGTACTCTTATCTATGGTCGAATTGAAATGAGATAAGTTTCGAGTACTTTTATTTCGCTCAACATAGGTTTTCTAGAAATTAAGTTAATTATGCAGCATGTGTTGTGTAGTATTACTATGACTTAATTCGTTTTTTTGATAAAATTCGGTAGAAATTAATGAGTTATGCCCTTTACAATATAACTAGTGTATTTTCAAACTGAACTTTTGCCTATAGAACATATGTTTCGTAGAAATTAAGTAATATGCTAAGAGCATAACTTGTTATGCCTTTTACGGCATAACTTCTAGGTTTTAAAATTAATTTTTGCCTAGTACGACATAAGTTCGATAGAAATAAAATTATGCAGTACAATATAATTTGTCATGCATGCCTTGAGGTATATCCTATGGGATATAATGCCGATAAAATATAAATGTAAGTCCCCCGAAACATAATTTGTAATTCGATGTTCAGGTACTTTCAACTATTTTATTTTTTTCAAAAGTGTTAAAGCAAAAATTAAAGATCACATATTTAAGGGGCAAAAATTAGACCTAACCCCCTATATAGGGACATATTTTATGTTTACAAATAGGAAGAAATTGATAAATAGCCGTTTTCAAAATTAATGCTAATCAATAATTTAGCTACAATTTCGAAACTATTCAACATTTAGCCAAATGTGAAAATGAAATTTAGCTAATTAGAATACCTTAACATTATTATTATTTGGAATAAATTCCATCTAACCATCATAAACTCCTTATTCTGGAAAATAGTATATAACCCCTTTTCATACTTTGAAAGAAAAATAAAATAAAATAATAACCCCCTTGATTTTAAATAATTGTTAAAATTAAATTATAGTTACATGATTTTCAAATATATAAAAAATAATCTTCAATAATTAGGATGAAAGAGTGATGAAGAACCCATCTCTAGTCAATATAATTTTCCCTCGTCTTTCTTCGTTTATGATATGATATTTTATTGCTCTAGCTAGTCGTTGGAGAATCTTATCGATCCATCCCAAAATTTATAATTAAATTCTACTATGGTGATAATATTATAAGGAGATTCCAAAAAACGACGACGTGATGATAAAAAGTTTAACACCTTTTTTTTAATCTCCTCAACAATTAAGTTGTGTGTAGTTGTTAATGATTATTATGATTTTCACCCACTTTACTTTATATTAATTTGGAATATATTCTCATCCTTTTTCCAATAACTTGGCCAACATCAAATCAAAGGAGTTTTTTTTGCTTTTTTTAAAAAAGACCTCCGACTAAATTATGTGGAATTCAATGGCTTATAACATAACAGTATCAAATTTAATTTGACTAATTTTTATTTTTTTTTGTGTGGGGGCCCCTTTTGATTGAATTGCATTAAACAGCTTTAAAAGGAAAAATAGATAATTTCCCTTTATGTATATTAAATTATAAATGACTTTTCAAGATTGGTAATTAACTTGTTAGGTATGCAATCTCTTGAAAAATGATAATAATGGGGACTTATCTGAAGCAGACAATTTCAGTCTATATTAAGAGAATTTTTAGATTGGTTGACTCTAATAATTGTTATCATAGTTAATAATGATTCAACGAAACGAATATGAAAATAACAAAATAACGTGAAGTTTGGTCAATAACTACCTCTAGCATGCCAAAGATAATTTGTAGACATACAGCACAAGAAGTAGCTAATTTAGGCCTTAGTGACCATAAACGTTAATTATGTAAGTGATATATATATATATTTCACTTTGAATTAGTTATCTTTTACCCATTTCACCTCTGAGTATCTTTTTGGAAAGAGGGAAACAAGAGATAAAGGAAAAAAGTAAATGAAAGCCTAAATTCCGGGGAAAAAGTATGTAATATGAGACCATAAATCAAATGGATAGAGAAAGGAACTTCTTACAATAATAACAACTTATTATTCCACGAGTCGAGTCTGAAGAAGATATTATATATGCAATTATATCCCTACATTATATACGTAAAAAGATTATTTCGATGAACTTTCACATGGTAAGAATTAGGGGTGTACATAGGTCGGTTTGATTTGGTTTTTCATTAAAAAAAACTTAAACCAATTATGTCGGTTTATTAAATCTAAAAACCAAATCAAACCACATAAAGTCTGTTTTTTCGGTTTCGGCTTTAGTCGATTCTTTCGGGTTTTTTCGATTTTTCGGTTTTTTCAATTTTTTACTACTATATGGTATTTGAAAAAGAGATCAAATATTTTTTCACTTACCTATGTGATAAGCTAAACTTAAAAAATGTTAAATTAATAGAAATTTTCAAAAAGACGGTAAAATTCACATGAGTACAAAATATTTTATTTGAAATATCAACGTTCATTATGTTAAATTAATAAGATTAAAGGCTAGAGGCAAACTGAATACAAAACAAAATATTTACAAAGTAAATTGTTAACTTCGAATTTGAAAAACTATAACAATATAATTGTTAACTTCAGATCTTAATACAAAATAAAATATTTACAATTTTTAAAAGCCCAAATTTGAAATAAAATATACAAACATTGAAAACTATAAACTAACTAAAAATATATTAACAAAGTAGATTATAAATAATAGTAATTTTTATCTATAAATGAAAAATAAATAAAAATAATAAATATATATATATATATATATATATTTAGAAAAATTTACAAGCCCAAATTTGAAATAAAATATATAAATATTGAAAACTATAAACTAACTAAAAATATATCAACAAAGTAGATTATAAATAATATTTTTTTTATCTATAAATAAAATAAAATTATATATTTATATATATTATGTCGGTTTGATTTGGGTTCAATTTGACTTTTTTTCTTTTAATATCAAACCAAATCAAGAGTGGTCGATTTTTTTTCCAACCGCTAAATCAACCAAACTAAATCACAAATCGTTTTTTTTTTATTTGATTTGATTCATCGGTTCGATTTGACTTGTACAAATAAGAAACTTCATGCACATTAATTTTGTACATACAAATTACAAATATACGTGATGTTAATACAAGTAGAAGTAATTTTGTGGTGTGTATTATGAAAAGACAAGTCAAACATCAAATCGAAGGATTTTACATCATAAGACAGTCAATGATGTGTTGTCAATCACTACACCTTAATTTCTTTCTATTTTCTTTAAAAGTAATCAACCTAACCCCTACATGATTTCAATTTTCAAATTTATTGCATGTTACAATATCAAATATCATTAATATTTATGTGATGATTCAAAATTTAATCGTGATAGGTTTGTGTAATATTTAAAGATGTCTCATAATCAAAGTGAATAGTGGTTAATATCAAAAGTATTATCGTCGTCAAATGTTAGTTATTACCATCAATTTCTCCGGTCATTATAGTTATTATTGATAACCATCATTGATGTCAACCATGCATATTGTTAGTTGTTACCACACCTATCATGATCTCCACCTCAATCATTATAATTATATATTCATTATCGATGTCAACTCCACCACCCGTATCAATCACTATCATCATTGCAGTTAATCCATACTACTAACTGCCTCCAACATCACAATTAGGATTTATCGTCAATTTTCATCAACACTTCGTCAATCACCACATATTCTTCGATCACCACCACCAACACATCGTCAACCATCACATTTTTCAACCACTACCATCAACTACTAACATCAATCAACTTCCCAATTACTACCAACCGCCACAACACCAACTAGACCTTCACTATTACAACTATCACCACCATTATTACTATCCATCAACACCAACCACCATCACTATTACAAACCATCTCTATCACGTCTAATGAACATAACATTTCCTTTTTGTTTTCATTAAATAACGATTCCATTTTATGTATTTCGATGTCTATAAACAAAAGAATCTTAATCATTCACTATACAGATCTATAAACAACATCTTACTTATTTGAATATATATTTAAATTCACACATCTTAATCTTAACGAAAACAAACAATATATTTAAGATTGGACAATAAATTGATGGTGATGATATAAACAGTTTTTTGGAGTATTTATTGAAGAGTAGCAGTCACATGTCAGGGTAGGAGGTCACGCACGCTAAGCTGCAAGACAGAGAGGTCAGTAAAAAAAAAACCCTAAATAAACTCCAAGTTATAAGCCGTTTAATTATGAACCCCATTTACCCGGCCGACACACTTCCCTATATCTCTGCCCACCTCATTTTGCCCCTAACACTCTATCTCTCTCCCTATTTCTCATATCACCGATACTCATATTGAAATCCTGATTAATTCAATTTAATTTGAATTAAGTCATTAAGGTATATATAAGATAGAATTCAATATTTAAATTTTGTGAATTTAACTTTTAAGATTAATATTGAATTTAGGTTTCGAATACTGAATATGGTGAATTTAACGTACATTCGCTTGTCAAGGCACATATTATTATGATCAAAATAATTTGATGTCATGCAAAAGCTAGCAAAGTAAACTTTGATAGACCATGAGCAAGAAGACAAACGAGAAATATATACCAAAAAACACAAAGATTTAACGTGATTTTGTCAATCGATCAATCTACATCCACAAGTGGAGATGAGTAATCCACTACATACTACAAAAAAAGACTAGCCAAATATGAAGACCTTATATTTTCCTTTTTAAAAAAAAAAAAAAAGAAAACTCATTTATGGTAAGAAACTCATGGCAAATACCCAATACACATATTCTTTCCGAATGACAAATAGCCAATGATTTTGTGACATGTTAAAGGCCAGGTGAATCAGATGAGGCTTAAAAAAATCGGTGGCCTAAAGCTCTTCCTAGTAGTAGGCGAGGCAAAAAAAACCGCTAATGTCCCTTGTATTTTCAAGCCAACTTTAACATGAGACCTTATTTTTTCTACTCAATTTTTTAAAGAAGAAAATTGATCTATAAATCTTTTACAATTAAAAATTGAGTTTTCATCCTTCCTTAACTAAAGGTCTTGAATTTGAGTTTTAGAATAAAAGAATTTCTGCTAGAGAACACATTAGATTTTGTGTGTCTCAAAATCGAATTAAGCAAACAATTCAATATAGATATTAGATAACGAATGAAAAATATTTGAAGTCTTAAAAGGCTTGGCTTTAGTGGCTCAAGTAGTAGGCGACAAACAACTAGAAGTTTTCGGGTGTGGAGTGTAAGCCTAGTGTCGTTAGGTATTAATCTTAATCTTTAAAGCCTCTAATTTGCAACATTGGTGTTTTAGGCCGCTTACGTTACCTCAAAAATAATCTTTATCAGTAATTAATTATGATAATAGTTTAATAGTCGCTAGGTGTATATTAGAGGTAATTACTAATGATAATTCTATTTCAGCACTCTTGTTAATTTGCAGATTTATTGCCGCTTGAAGCTGTTTTGTTATAGTTTTAATGTTGTTTGACCTTTGACATGTCATTGGGTTAAAAACCTTGTACTTTACGATCCGAAAAATCTTTAATTATGAAATTATTATTGATTGTCGGAAAATCACACTTCAAAGATAAAACGCCAACCTCATTTAAATTCAGACATACTACATGTTTTAGTTATTCGGAGAACCCAAACACTCTCTTTTGAATTTAGAAAACAACTCTCAAATTAGATATTTGAAAGTTATTATTCTCCTCTATAATTTGGTAAAAAAGATTGAAATGACTGTGAAAAATTGAACCTATACCTTTCTTTGAGATTGAAACTCCAAATTATTCTTTTCTTATGAAATGTTTATTATTCGTTGAAAAATCTAAAGCTTATGCCGTAGAAGCTGACATCAGGCTATTGGCCTTTTATCTGCATCTTCCCTCGTAGAGTGGTGTCTTTTATAAGAAAAGACTTTCTCAGTGGAACTAAAAAAAAAAAAATTTATTCAAAAAAATACTCTAATAAATCATGAATGACACTGGCCAAGTCAATAATAGTTTCATATACCCAATACAACCTCTAATTACACTTCACTTTCCAATGGCCATTAACTTAGAGGGGAAAACTGAAACATGTATGTACCTAACTTCAAGTAATACACCCTCTGTCTTTAATTACTTGTCCATTTTTTAATTGACACACCTATTAAGAACATAATAATTGACATAGTAAGTTTATCATTTTACCTCTATTAATTATGAAATGGATGAATTAAAAACTTAAGATTTTCAAAAAGTTTTGACATTTTCAAAGTAATTAATTGAGGGTATAATAGGTAAAAAAAATTATTTTTTCTTGATTTGTCAAAATGAACAAGTAATTAAAAATAACTAAAAAAGAAAATGTGTACAAGTAAGTAATTAGGGACAGATGAAGTAGTACTTTTTCTGTTTCTCTAATCTTTTACTTGCACACTATCTCCAAGAAATTTCAACATGCTTTATTAGGCAGCTAATAAATCATGAATGACACTGACCATACCAGAAAATCCAGCTAACCATACAATGAATTTAAGTTTCATATACTCTAATCATGTCGTTCACTTTGAACTTTATATGCCTCTTAAAAAACGATAATTGATAATTTGAGTATTTTACACTGTCGATAAATAGAATAAAATAAAATTACTTATATATTAGGGGGTTGTATGATTGATGAGTTACACTACATGAGAATTAATTGGTAACACAAAGGTTTTGTATTTCATATCAAATGTTGTATAAATATACGAATTCTTGTGCAAGAATTGTTTTTGTTTATACTTGTAATTATGTGATTGAGCGTTTGGAGCTAAAAATTATGAAATTTGGAAAAAGTTGAAAATGGTATTTGGAAAATAGAGCTGTGTTTTTGGATATAAATACAAATTAGAACTATTTTATTTTTCAAAAGTCTTGAAAAATTATAAGTAAACAATATTATGTCCAAACAATTTTCCAGAATAAAATATTAGGGAAAAAGTGGAAATTATCCATGACCATCAATGCATATAACTTAAAACCCTATATACCTTATTGGGTTAGAGAATATGTCATTAAAAATTAATTATTCCGAAGTAAAATTAATTAGTCCACGATTGTTATTCCACTTCTAATGCTGGATAAACATAACATTACAATACAATCTTGAGATAAATTATCCCTCGATTTTATCACAAACAAACATGAAATAAGTCATCTTGAGATTAACTCTGTGATTAATTAATTATCTCTTATCTCTCATACCAAACGAGCTATGTTAGTATTATCTCTTCATTTCCTTTCTTTTATATTACCCCAATTGCCCAAGAATAGCCAACCATATTGCACCCCCAACCCCCACCCCCACTCTCATTAAAATATCTAATAACACAACACAACAGAAGAAACACCATAGGTAGAGAATCTCACAACAAATAACATGTACTGTTGATCAGTACTACTCCTACTTAGCTAGAAAGAAAGAAGAAAAAAAAAAACAATATAAAAAAATCCATCAAATGAAGTAACTTAAAGCCACTAACCTTTCTCCTATTACACCTTCAAACTATCTTTTTTTTTTTCTCCTCTCAATATGACTCCTGAAGATTCCTTAAGAACTCTCTCTTTAGATTATCTAAATCTCCTCATCAATGGTCAAGCTTTTAGTGATGTTACTTTTAGTGTTGAAGGTCGTTTAGTACATGCTCATAGATGCATCTTAGCTGCTAGAAGTCTCTTCTTTCGCAAATTCTTCTGCGGGCCGGAGTCATCTTCTGTATCCGGCCCGCGGTTGGGCCCGTTCGGCGCTGGCGCTGGACTAGCGTCGTCGCCGAGGGGCACAACAACAAGTTGTTCACAGGTAATACCTGTGAACACTGTAGGGTATGAGGTGTTTTTGTTGGTGTTACAATTTTTGTATAGTGGACAAGTTTCAATTGTGCCACAAAAACATGAACCAAGGCCTAATTGTGCTGAAAGAAGCTGTTGGCATACACATTGCACTGCAGCCGTTGATCTTGCACTTGATACACTTACAGCCGCTAGATCTTTTGGAGTTGAACAACTTGCTTTGCTTACTCAGGTTTAATTTATTTTATTTTTTTTACTAGCAATTTATGTTATTATTTGGTTTTTTTAATTAAGTGGATCAAAGATCTCGATCATTTTTTTTAAAATGGTATTTTTTCATTGAAGTTTGTCAATTTGATCTAAGAGAAATTTAGTACTAGTAATAGTACTTGTTTCTAGGTTTGTTTAACATAATAACTAGATCCAATTTTTTTCCTTTTTCATCTTAATTGGAGTACTATATTTTTATGTATAGTGGAATCTTGATCATAGATGTCTTGTCTAATAAGTGTTTTTTTTTTCTTGATTTCATGTAAGATTTTTACACTTGTTTGGATTTGTACTATTGTATGTGTTTGTGCTAGCTAGGTACTAACTCAAAGGTTTCTAAATTTGGTTCTTGATTTCATTGGTCTTGTCTTTCCACAGTGGTGATATCAAATCTTTTCCCCAATAGTTGTGTTTATTTTCCTCTTTTGGTTGTAGTACAAAAGCAAAAGTTTAGAATTAATAACTATATTTATATATAAATGTTGAATCAAATACCTACCCTACCTAATCACAAAAGAAATTCACACATTCAAATTCTTCCTTTCTATATATTTTTTCAACTTTGATATGAATTGAGATTAAATGAGGAAGTGGAGATTCGTGTATCTAGTCTTAACTTGTTTGAGACTGATGCGTAACGTAACGTAACTTGTTATTGACATTATTTGTAGAAGCAATTGATAAGCATGGTGGAGAAAGCTTCAATTGAGGATGTGATGAAAGTTTTAATAGCTTCAAGAAAACAAGACATGCATCAACTTTGGACTACTTGTTCTCATTTGGTTGCAAAATCAGGCCTCCCACCTGAAATCCTAGCCAAACACCTCCCTATTGATGTTGTTGCTAAAATCGAAGATCTCCGTCTCAAATCCTCTATATCACGAAGATCTTTAATCCCTCATCATCATCACAACCATCACCACCATCACCAGCAACATCAAATGTCTTCGAACATTGAGCTCGAGGATCAGAAGATCCGACGAATGAGACGAGCGCTCGATTCGTCGGACGTTGAACTAGTCAAACTTATGGTAATGGGAGAAGGGTTAAATCTTGACGAGTCACTCGCCTTACATTACGCGGTTGAAAATTGTAGCCGCGAAGTTGTAAAGGCTTTACTAGAGCTCGGCGCGGCCGATGTTAATTATCAGGCCGGGCCGAGCTGTAAAAGCCCGTTACACTTAGCGGCCGAAATGGTCTCACCAGATATGGTTGCGGTTCTACTAGATCATCATGCTGACCCGAATATCCAAACGGTGGATGGGATCACTCCACTCGATATTCTACGAACCCTAACTTCCGATTTTTTATTCAAAGGTGCGATCCCGGGTCTAACTCATATCGAACCAAATAAACTACGTCTATGTCTTGAGTTAGTTCAATCCGCGGCTATGGTAATTTCGCGAGAGGAGGGTGAAGCGAATAATAATCAATCTTCGGAGAACATGTATACACATGTTCGCGAAGATCATAGTTCGAGTACGAGCAGTGGAAACAACAACTTGAATTTGGATTCAAGAATGGTGTATTTGAATCTTGGTGCAAATGTAGCAACTCATCATCAAATGGCATGCAAAATGAATAATAATGAAGGTGATCATGATTGCAGCAGTAGCCACAATAATCAGAATCCATCAACAATGTACCATCATCATCATTTTCATGAGTATTAGTTTGTTTAATTTATTAATTAATTAGACTTTTTTTTTTTGCCTCTACCCCTTTTTGATGATCTCTTCTTCTTTAGAAAGAGATAAGTTGTCTATAATTTCATGGATTTGGGAAACACAAAAACAAAAAGGTTGATTATCAAGAAATTTTATCAATATTACTCTTTGTTTCTTTCTTTTTTTATATATACTCGGTACTTGTTGACGTGTGTGATTAGTATTTTATTTGAAAGTTTATGTTATGTTGTCCTTACATGTTGCTTGGTTTTTCGTTAATGAATCAATACTTGGAAATTCTCTTTGATAATGGAGTGATGAGACTTGAATCCAGAACCTTGATTAGATAAAATATTTTTTTATTTACTTATTGTGTATGTATTTGTATTGTTTTCATGTGTTGTTGCTAGGGCATTTCAGGATGATAATGCAATGTACAGTGGGCTGTTGAAATTGCGACACCTGTCTCAATAACAAATAAATTTATTTAATTAACCTTGACCTTCTAACCATGGTAAAAGACTTTCTATCTCCTCCCTGCCGTGACAAACTATTGATTGAGATATGACATTTTTTAGTACTTTTGCTCTTTTCAATCTGTATTGTTTTTTACTCAAAGTGCAATTGATATTTTTGTTCATTTACGTTGTTTGACATATTTGAGAATTAATAGATGGGACAAGAAAATTGAGATATTCTAAGTTTTTTTTTTTTGATGGAGAGAAGGGACACAGGTCAATCTTTTCAATCTCTGGCCTGTCAACTCCTATAGCTACCTCCTTCTATTTTTTCTTTTTATGAAAGCTTGGTTATACTCCCTCTGTCCCTATTTAGTTATTCATATTTTCTTTTTTAGTTGTTCCTATTTAGTTGTCTATTTTGACAAATCAAGAAAGGACAACAAATTTTTTCTTATTATACCCTTATTTACACTTCTTGAAAATTGTAAAAGTGTATGTTGTTTCCCTCCAATTTATTTCACTTGAATTCAAAGAAGTGGTTGTAATTTTGAAGTGAAAAGTTGTCATAAGGGTAAAATTATAACTTCACTATGCTAATCATTGTTGCCTTAATCTGTGTGTCATTTCTAAAGTGGACAACTAAAAAGGGACGGAGGGAGTATGATATATTTTCGAGCTTGAGTTATATATATAATTAATATATGACATGTTTATACTATTTAGATTACATTTATCTATTGCAGTATGTCATTTAAAGTTGAAGGTCTTTCAAAAACAATCTCTCTATTTTAGAGAGTTAGTAATAAGATATACATACAATGTATCCTCCTCGAATCTCATTTTTAATATAATATTTGACACTTTAAGGATGCTTATATGTAGATATCATTTTTGATGTATGGACAATAGGAAACCAATAATTTTCCCAAATATATATAATATATATATTTATTGAGTACTACGTACCCTTTATTTTAATCACACATTAATTATATATATTTTTTAGAGTGGGATGCTTTAGTTTCTTGTGATGGTGGGGTTACTTATGTTTCTTACCATTAATTTTTAGCTCTTTTTATTATAATTATAATGAGGGGAATGAGCCGTCTCTTAAACTTTATCAAATTTTAATTATTTTTCTTGGCTGATGTATAGGAAATTTGATAGGCTATATAACGTTATCTTCTTTTTAGACAATAAATAAATTGTAGTATTTTATGTGAAGGATATGATTTAGCTTTAGAAAATGTGGTTGGTTGTCTTGCATGAATGCAGAAAAAGTGAGTGCGAGTATATATTATATTTTTCTAATTATATTATTAAAGTTCTTCACTTATCAATATATATATCTTCGATCTCTTTTTTGTCTTTTAGGATATGATTTAGCTTTAGAAATGTGGTTGGTTGTCTTGCATGAATGCA
>JAJOOR010011778.1:0-23990 GCA_036250505.1 Solanum acaule | reverse complement strand
TTCGCGATACATGCCTTACAACAAACATGGAATGCCATTCGCGATTAGAATGGTGAGAGTGATTCAGGAGACGTTCATGGAAGAACATGACTCTAGTACTGTTAGATGGTACGTTATGGCTGACGATGACACTGTATTGATGATTGAAAATTTGGTCAATGTACTATCAAAGTATGATCATAAGAAATACTATTATGTTGGGATGAATTCAGAGTGTATTGTGAGTAATTTTGGAATGTCATTTCAAATGGCATTTGGTGGTGGTGGTTATGCATTGAGTTACCCTTTAGCACAAGCTTTGGCTAAGAATATGGATACTTGTATTAAGAGGTATCCATATTTGTATGGAAGTGATCACATTTTACAAGCTTGTATTGCTGATTTAGGAGTCACCATTACACTAGAAAAAGGGTTTCATCAAGTAAGTAATCAAACTCTTCTCTTCTTTTTTTTCGTGACCGGTTATAGGTGCATTCATAATTTAAAGTTGTAATAACGACTTTGAGTAAATATACAATAATAACTAGAATCATAATCGAATATATAGAGAGAGATATTTAATTTGGTGTCGTGATGGCCGTGATGACATATGAGTAAGGAGAGCTAAGGTCTTATCTTACTAATTCTATATCATGTTAGTTATGTTAAAGTGTCTCTGATATTTTTCAAGAATAATATTGGCCAGTGAAATTATAATTTTTCATAAATATTTTTCTTTGTTTTTTGTTTGTCTCCAAAAATGATATATTTTACATTTAGGATCAATTTAACTTCTTGTTTTATTCATAGTGAGATAAATAGTCACACAAAATATATTTGGCTTGTTCTAGCTAGACTACAAATTTTAAAAGTTTATATTTTTTAAAACTTCGTGTTCAATCAAATATAATTAAAAATTAAAGGAATAGTAAATTGGGAAGTGTATTCTGATGAAATCTTTAATTAGTACTAAAGATTAAATAATAGTTAATAATGTCTCAATTGTTAGTTAGAGTAAGTAATATGAAGTTAAACGGTAAGTTATTATATTCACTACATCAATGATCTTTAGCGGCAAGTAACTTACGACAATAGCTCAATTGTCGCTAAATATTGTATTTTTAGTGGCAATTAACCCTCTCTCTGTATATGTTCCTAAAGCCTTTAGCAACATTGAATATAATGACACTTAACTAATGCCGGTAAAGACTTTAGCACTCTTTATTAATGTGTCTATTTATTGCCGCTAAAAGTTATTTTTATCGTAGTGATTGCATATTTCACACTCTCTTTATTTTTTACTTCATCCCCCCCTCCCTCGGTAATCGAACATCAGAAAATGACTTTCTCATGTTATTTCAGATCGACTTGCGTCGCGATATATCAGGATTTTTATCAGCTCATCCACAATCACCATTCATATCACTGCATCATCTTGACTTAGTATCACCAATTTTTCCTTCAATGAACCATTATGATGCCTTAAATCATCTAATGAAAGCAGCAAGTGTTGATCAATCTAGACTATTGCAACAAAGCACATGTCACAATAAGAGACACAATTGGACATTTTCAGTATCATGGGGTTATTCAGTTCAAATTTATGACAAAATTATATCACAAAGTTATCTTCAAATTCCAATTGAGACATTTGGTGAATGGAGAAAAGGTGCATGGCCACCTTACATGTTTAATGTTAGAAAATTCAACAATAATAATAATTATTCATGTGATGAAGTTCCAAATATTTTGTTTTTTGATTCTTTGGAGGGTACTAGGTTGAATCATATTGTGACAACATATGTCAAGAAAAATCATAGGATTTGTACCAATAATGATGATGATCATTCTTCTAATGGTGTCATGAAAGTTCATGTGTTCTCACCTATGGATAAGCTTCATGTGGGGGTAAGTTAACTTTGCACTCACTCTATTTCGATTTATTTGTCTTAATCTGTTTCAAGAAAAATATTTCTTATTTTCTTTGGTATATTATACATATGTATTTGTGTGTGTTTATTGACCGATCAACATTACATCATAAGAGATATTTAGTGGCAATTGGTTTTTTTTTTTAACGACAATATTTTTTGTTGCTAAAATCTTTAACGACATTTACATGGAGTGTTAATAAATGTTCATATTAATATTATTGCCGTTAAATATATAATATAGTGATAATTATATTATTACCGCAAAATTCTTTATTTGTTACACTGTAGAAGAAAAGGACAACTTTGGAGTAGTAGTGAAGTTGTCTATAGGTGATGTATGTACCGCATATAGATTGTCTTCGTAAATTCGAGCCGTGGAATTAGCCAATAATGATACTGTAAGGATAGATTGTCGTTATGGGTTTAAATTGTACTGGAATGATCGATCAGTGATGAGATGTTTGCATTGGGATAGGCTCCACATGGATGCTGAAATCCTTTGAATTGGTGTGACCCTTTCTCGAACTCTAAAATAAAAGGAATTTTATAGTCTATAGGATAGAAATAGAAGAAGATTTATTTTAGACCCCAAAATTATAAGCACTTTAATATGCAACTTTATATAATATTATTATTATTTGCAGAGCTAAAATAGTACTTTCTTTGATGATTTCTTTTTCAATATTAATATTAAGGTTTTTATTATAAAAGTTTGCTACCAAGAGTACTTTATGTGACTTTAAAAAAAAATTAAAAAAAAATCAAAAAAAAAAAATATATATATATATATGTATATAATCCTTCTCTTTATTTTTTGTATAGGATGGTAACAGAAGAGAATGTTGTGACATTATTCAACCAATTGGAATGGACTCAATGGCCATCAAACTTAGGACTTGTATGAAACATGAAATTATTGCATGAGGAAAAGAAAAAAAAAAGGTGTTCCGTACTTGTATTGAGATTTAATTAAATTTTAATTCGTATCGAAAAATCTCATGTTAGAGTAAATTGTTCTTTAACAAAGATAACTTCATACATATAGCTCTAATTCAAGATTTTTTATTAAGAATAATAATATATTCAATGTAATGTAATAGATGTAATTCGAGAAGGATAAAATATACATAAATTTTCTACCTTACATATAGAATAAAAAATTATTTTTTAGATAGACTCTCGACTAAAAAAAGAAAGTTATCCTATAAACCTAGGAATTATTTTTAGTACTACATGTCTCTTTTGTCTTTATTATAACTTTATATTTTCTTGCGCTTGAATAATAAGTTGATGACTAAAGACAGTGAGAAGATATTAAAGAGATAATGGCCTACACAAAAGGAAAAAGAAAGAAAAAAGTAGGACAACACATATATAACCAATAAAATTAAGAAGCTTGTCCACTAAGATTGTAATTTTTATATTTTTTTCACTCGATGTTTTGTATTCGCTTTGGGATTTGACTAATCCAACTTTACGTCAGGTGAAATAGAAAGTCATTTAATTATAAAAAAAGAAAATATTTTTTTTATAATTTCTTACGAGGTTGTGTACAACAATCTTAAAATCAGTCCCTCCATTGGAGATGAAACACTCTATCAAAGGTGAGACGACTCTATATTCAGGCTCGAATCTAAAATAGTGTCTTTTCAATGAAATGACAAAACTACCCTCTCAGGTCACACACTAAATTAAGCTTCCAAAGACTGCCTTTTTGAAAGAAAAAAAAAAGGCAAAGTTACCATAGTACATTACACTGCCCCCACCATAAAAAATCCAACCTTTTTTTAGTGGGTTTCAAAAAATTGTCATTTATTTTATTTAAAAATATAAAATCTAACTTATATTTTAATACATTATATATTATAAAATATTACATTTAATATCACAAAATTTTATTTTATTTTTATTTTTTAAAATTACATGTTAGACTAATTAAAAACACAAAATAAACCCGATAGAATATCTTTCTCTTTTTTTTTAACTAAAAAGTAAAGAATATTGTGTTCACATTTAAAAGTTCAATAATTCACACACATAGCTCTACATACATGCATCTATATAAACACTTAAAAGAGTTATATATCTCTAACACCAAAAAAAATTACATTCTTAGTGTGTCTAAAATTTGTGAAAGCTCAACTCAACTCAGCTTGACTCGACTACTCAACTCAGCTTGACTCGACTCAGCTTAACTTGACTACATTAATGGAGATGATCATAGATGGAGAGCACGACCCGATTGTGTTCTTTGATTTGGAGAGGAGGTGGTCAAATCCGGGTCAAGATTGGGTCCTATTGGAATTCGGATCGATATTTGTATGCCCGAAGAGGTTAATTGAGCTTGATAGCTATTCGACCCTGATCCGACCCGATGACCCGTTATTCTTGGATACTTTTTCGGATCTTTCTAATGGTATCACAAGAGAAGCTTTAGCTTCTGCCCCTCACTTCTCTCAAGTTGCTGGCAAAATCTACCAAATCCTTCATGGTAATTAACATTTAAAAACTATAATTTTTTACTTACTTTTACACACTATAGTAACTATAGAATGAGAGTGTTCACGTGTCGAAGTAACGGTAAAATTGTATTCATATAATCTAGGTTATGATTTTGATGCGTGAAATCAATCACTGTAACTTGGAGTTTGGAGTGTAAAGATCAACTTTTTTTAAAAAATTAAAAATTCCTAAGGGTAACAAAAAATAGAAACAAACCAATAGGGTAAAGTTAACGTGTACCTTTTTGGTTTGCTCCCATATTTTGTTAATTTTTTGAAATTTTTGATAAATAGAAGTTGTATTTTAGGCTCCGGACTCCTAAAATTTGAGTCAAGGTGGCTCTACCAACATTGTACTCTGTGGCTCAGCCACCTATGTCAAGGTAATCGGAAAATTACACTATTTAGCTTAGTCAAAATTTTAATTATTTTTATATATGTGGTGATTTGATCTCCATTTTTTTTTTGGTATGTTAAATACTTTTAATATTCTAATATTTCTTAGTAAAATTCCTTGCTCCGCCGTTTAATTTGTATCCCTCGGATGCGATCCTTCCCAAATATATACTAGGGATGTTTCTTGCAATAATTTGCTCTTTTTTACACTAGTAATGTAGAAAATATAATTTTTTTTAAGTTTCTCATTCGGTGTTTGTCACCCTCTACGAGACTTGATTAATCTAAATTTATATTTTAAAAAATTCACTTTAAGAATAATAGATCTCGGCCCTATCAGCATCGGAGATGTACTAATCAACAAATCCACAAAACCAACTATGTAAATGTACCAATAGAAATGACTCTATACCTAAAGTTCAATTCAAGCGCTCTTTTAAAAGTGTTTTACTATCTTATTATAATCTTCGATGGTATGTAAAAATTAAATATTATGAGATATTTCATTTTATTTTTTTTTTGTGATGACACAGGGAAAATATGGGCTGGACACAATATTCAGAGATTTGATTGTGTTAAAATTAAAGAGGCATTTGATGGAATTAATAGGCCATCACCAGAATATAGACACTTGATTGATTCACTTCCATTGCTAAAAAAATGGTTTGGAAAGAGGGCTGGAAACATGAAGGTATATATCTCTTTATAACTTTGGTGAATGTTGTTACATGATTTTGCAAACTCGAGAGTGTAGCCTAGTAGTAAATGAAGTTAGAATAGATCATGGAAGGAGGGTCGTCAGACCTAGTGTCATAGTTACGGATTCATCCGAATTTAGTAATTTTGATTCATACCGTTGAATTAATCATGTTTTTTCTATTTTGATTTATGTCATCTTTTTTTTTAAGTGTGTTTCATAAATAATGTCACTTTCTATATTTAGTGATTCTAGGTGTGTCAAATAGTAGGCAAGTTGGACTGAATTTGTGGGAGTCAAAATATGTTAGAGATAATATAAAATGAACGGGTTATTGCTTAGATTGAAATGAGCTAAGTATTAAAAAAAATGGTCAATTTGCGCTATATATCACCCAACTTTTAGATAGACTTAATTAGGCGGGTGAAAATAATCTGACTTAATAAATGAGCGTGTCAATTAGGTTGAGCATGTCATGTTTTCATGGGCTAATGTTGTCACCCTTAAGTAATTCCTGAATTCCAATATCTCATTTGACATTAAGACCATAAAATTCAAAAAAATAATAATTTTTAAATTTCATACATATTTAAATTACGACACATAAAATGAAATTAAAAAATATATATATAGAAAGGAAAAAAAAAGTAGATTGAGAATTATATGGAATGTGATAGAATTCAGTCATAAAGTTCAAATTTTGCATTTGTCTCTGCTAATAGAAAACCAAAATCAACCAATTCACAACAACAACAAAATAAACTTGATGGACAAAAATATTTCATGCTTGCACAAACTTGTGAGAGGTTGTAAGTATCCCGTGGATTAATATTTTATTTACATAAACAATAAACAATAATTATCTAAAATCATGTAGTATTCATATTACCCTTCCTTATATCCAAAAAAATTGATCCTAAAATTTGAGTGATAATGTTTTTGGCAGTTGGATAGTCTAGCAGCATATTTTGGATTTGAAGACCAAGTACATAGGCAAGTATGAATATTCATTTGCATTGAGGAATGAGGATAATGGTCAAAATATATCTGAAGTATTATTATTTTTCGAGTTTTATATCGGATCTATTATATGTTTGTGTTTTCTACCTTAACTATCATCAACTATATAGCAAAACATACTTCGAAAGTGACTAGATCAAGTGTTTGTATACAAGTGCTAAAAGGCTCGTGACAACTTAATTTGCTCATAAAATATCGTCCACATGGTAGCTGATCGACTTTGATAAATAGTTGGTGGTAGTCGGATAGGAAACGCAAACACCTAATAATTCAGATAGCAAATTCGTAAAAACAAAATTATCACGTGTGTTTTTTACCGTTATCTCTATAAAGAAATATTAAAGTTTGCTAGTTTTGTTTGATAATTAAACAAAGAAATTAAAAGTTGATAATAGTTTGATGGTTGAGTTATATATGACTAATTCTTTAGTTTTTCTTGATTCAATTTATCTTTAACTCAAATAACCTTTGAACGAGTTATATATTATTCCCCCCAACTTTGACCTGCTCAATCTGTTCATTTGACACCCGTAATTTCAGGAGTTTGGATGATGTCAGAATGAATCTTGAAGTTGTCAAGCACTGTGGAAGTGTTTTATTCTTGGTAAGTTTAAATAATTAGTTTAAGAATAATACATAATATAAAATCATACGTATATACATATGTACGTAGTATGTATATATGTCATACTATGATGTAGTGGCAGAGGCAGAATTTTCAACATCTAGTATATATATGTACATAAAGAAAATAATTAGTGTACATGCAGTGTGATTTTTCCATCATGAAGGGATACAGATGAACCCCTTTCCACCCCTCTAGCTCAACCCTTGACTAGAGGGACGAGAGAAGGGGAGAACCGAAGCTTGAGTTGGTTGAATTGGCATTCGATAATCATTTCTATTTTGATTCTATAAAGTTTTAAGTTTCATTTTTGAATGAAGTTAGACGAGGTTCATTTGCAGGAGTCTATTTTTCCGGGCATATTTCCTCAAGCTTCATGGATTTCACCTAATGAAGTTTCTATACCTTCTATTTACATGATCCCAGCCTCCTTCTATGATGGAAACAACCCTAAAATACGTGTTATGCACAATGATAGAGATTTGAAGCTACATTGTATACGCCTCAATGTTCGATTTGGAATCAGGATATTCAATGATGTTAACCCTCGACTCACTTTCGTGGTAGATGCCTCATTGCGTTTATGTGAAGTTCTAGATAAATGTGATGTTCATGTGAAGAAGAGGTACATGGAATGTGGTGGTGATTCAGAATGGAAGCATGTTGTTAACAGAGATTATCAGAACATTTGTTTGCAGTAAGTTGTTTAATTTCCATAATCTCCCTTCTAATTTATATGTTCAGACCCTTCAAAAATATTATTGAACTTGTGTTGGAGTTTTTGAGGGATCCTACACAAGTATGTCAGTATTTTTGAAGAATCCGAGCAAAACAGTTTTCAGTAGTACAAGTGCTCAAAAACATAAATTGGGACGCAAATACTCAAAATGAAGAATTTTCCTTTCTAGAGGTCTAGCTTCAAAATTTGGCTTTAAGCTACTAATTTTATTGAGTCGCCTCTGATGCTTTGGCACACTTTTTTATATGCCCTAGCGGAACATTATATGTTTTATTGATCGTCATATTTCACTTTCTATTTGCTTAATCTGCAGCTTGAAAGCTAGAACTTCAATGTGCTCTTCATATGATCAAAATTTGGCTTTAAGCTACTAATTTTATTGAGTCGACCATGATACTCTAGGCATCCATTTGAAATGCTCCTAGTGGAACATTATAGGCTTTTATTGATGACCATATTTAAGTACTTTCTATCTGCTTAATGTGCAGGTTGAAAGCTAGAAATTCAATCGTATCAAAATTTGACTTTAGGCTACAAATTTTATTGAGTCGCCCATTTCAGTACTTTCGATTTGTTTAATGTGCAGGTTGAAAGCTAGAGTACTGGATGATGACATTGTTGAATGGGAAACAAAAATAGAGATAGATCATAATGGAATTTTCACCAACCAAAGAGTTGAATATAGTAATTTTGACTCTGAAGAATTAGAGAGATTGTTCATTCCTGGGATGTATGTGGATGCATTTTTCTCTTTTGACACCTTTGATACTATGAAGAAAGCAGGAATCACCTTAGTCGTCGATAAGTTGATTATATATCACTAGTACTTTCTAACGAATTAGTCTGAGCTTAAACGGGGAAATATGATCAGTCAGAATGCATATAGCCGATCGACTCCAATTTGTTTTGGATTGAGGCATAATTATCAATATTGTTGTTGTTGTTTACTATTTTGGCTTGATTAATGTCTATTGTGAAATTGATATATATGTATATATATATATATATATGATATGTTATGAATGTACCAAGTATGTTAACAAAGGGATTTGATGTGTTTAGTTTTATCTAGTTTTAAATCAAATTTTCTTTTGTTATATTTCCTCTGTTCGAGTTTATGTGACATGTTTCTTAATTAGTCCATTATCTCTAGTGAGAAGCTTCTATAATCACACAAACATGATGACATGTTTGATTATATGGAGAAAGCAGATACTGCTTTAGTAGCCGATAGGATAATTATACATCATTATTACTTCCTAGCATATTATTTTGACCTTAAACAGGGAATAATGGTTAGTCAGATTTCATATAGTTATCTTCAACTTGTTTAAGATTGAGAAATAAGGTATAAATGCAATAAAAAAAAGGTTCAGAAATGCTTATAATAACAACTCCATAGGTGCTATTAAAAAAACTCGATCATTCTCACACCAATTTAAGTTAAATATACTGATAATTTAATGAAATTGCTACATTATCAATGTAATTTATTTTGATAATACATATTAATTACCATTTATATTGTATACTCCATCGATATTATTAAATAGGATTACTTGTTATTACCTTCTAAATGACCTAATTGTGTATTTTTTTTTTTCCATAGAATTTAAACTCTTGTATCATGTACATTTGGCACTAAAATTTGAGGGACAAATGTTGAATTTTCAATAAAATATTTGGCTTCCATATTGACATTAATAATATATTAGTGCTCTTTAATTAATTAATTAGATGACACTTCTAATTCAAATTCAATTAAGTAAATATAATAAGTGAAAAAGCTTTGCTTACTCACTCCTCCTTTTCTTTAATTAAAAAATAAATATGACCCCCCTTTCGATACGCCACAAAATTATTATTTTTTTCATCTCAATTTAGTGGTTGTTAAAGATCGAGAAGTTTGCGAGTTGAAGGTTTGCAAGGTTGGACCAGATACGAGAAATAAATTTATATTTATGCACAGAAATTGCATGTTGAAGGCTCCTCAACTGTTTAAGCACAATATAATGATGTTGGTTCTGATTCGATAAAGGTAGATTATAGTATAATTTTTCGACGAAAAAAAATTATTGCGTCCTATTGAACAAATTGTGGTCATTGAATACTGATATTTTATGTGTCAAATCAATAATTTTTGCTAAAAACAAAAATATATACGTGTCAAATCATCAGCTAATATAAGATAACAAATCAGTACACATCATCAGTATACACATACTATTTTAAAAATACATTTTTTAAAAAAAATAAATAATTAGAAGGTTTGAAAAGCTACGTTTTCCTTTGTTAATTAGTATTTTTATTATAAAAGTTCCCTAAAGTCTTATGTCACGTAACAAATAGAATAAAGTTGGTAATGGAACGGTTGAGATTTCTTTAATATTCTTAATCAGAAATTTTGAGTTTGAATCTTGAAAATGAAAAAAAAAGTAAAAATATTAAAAGTGTCATCCATAAAAATAAGCCCTATAATACATGAATTGATGAAATTTAATCGAATTTCATTACAGATGTCGAATATTAATTTCGAAATGAAACCACCAAAAGAATAATGAAATACAACCATTGCCATAAACGATAAGCCAAAGTTGTGAAATAATTTAATAATAATAATAATAATAATAATAATAATAATAATGATGATGATGGTGATTCTAACATAAAGCAGTAGGTAAATATAATGGACTTTTAGTTAGAACCACAGTTAATATTTTTATTCTTTATATATATAAAAATTATCGCGTTTTGCCAAATTTGATAAGTTTAATATATATATCTTTTTTTCTAGTAATTTAAAGAAATAATCTAGAAGAATTATAACTACATAATCAGAATAGACCGTTAATATTAAAATAATAAGTGAAGTAATCATCGTCGTCTGACTAATTGGCTTGGACATGAGACTGTTCGTGTCCGTCCATTTTGTCCTGATATTTGACTCTCCTAACTATGCTATGCTCCGACACGAATTTTCACAGCTATTTTCCTTTATTTGGACTTAAGTTTTCACATATATTTTTCTTCGTCCGCAATTTATGAATAAGTAGACAAAGCCAATAAAAGTTTAAGATCAATCGCCCTCCACATTATATGTTAATAGCTTAGTTAAATTGTGTTTCTAATAAATGTAAAATTTCAAGAAGATGGGTATATTATTAACTTCAAATAGACTATTTGTTTGACTATTGCTTTAATAAATTTTAAGTATAAAACTTTAAATTCTAAACTTGATATGATCAAATGGGATTTATTGTGTAGGTTAAACTTTTCTAGTGGAAAATATCAATGTCAATTCTCCTAAACTTAGAAAACTAGAAAAATAAAAATAAAAGGTCAATAGACGTAAGAAAAATAATTGATATTTAAATAAAAAAAATTCAATGGTCTTATGAGTGGTTGATAAATTGAATTACAGATTTCTCTTCTTCAGCATGACGTAAATTAACTCGTGTATAATCCTGAACTTTTAATATATTTAATCTTTTTCTCATCATATTAGTTTCTTTGACATTTGAAATTTAATTCCACTTCTTAATTAGAAAAGATTATGTTATTATGTGTTAGGTTAAGCTATAATTATTTTAATAAAATGTCAAAATTGTTGTTAAGATGTATTTTTCATATGAATAAACTAGCATTATCATTAACACATGGATTAAGGAATATTCTTTATTTTTTTTCATTTTCTAATGGGAAAACAATTTGCACTTTGCAGTACTACGGCCCTTTACTTATTATAATAATCTCTTTCAATTTTCAAAGGTCAAACAAAAAAAAATGTTTTAATAAAAAAATATGAGAAGGCTTTCTTATACTAGACTAGAGTATAATTATTTATCTGCATCATATATTTACATTAAACCAACAAAACTCACTATCATTGACCTACTTAATATAGTAAAATATATATTATTTAGTTATGATTAAACAACAAACATATATATATATATATATATATAAACACACATGTCACATACATATTTGATTGATTATATATAAATATTCGATACGAATAAATTTTTAGCCACTCGCTTTTGACCTCTCATTGTCCATGTAAACCACAAATATCATTATATACTCAATGATTTTATATATCACCAAGAAAGAAGTTTGATATTATTTTTTTTTGAATTAATCATTCAAATATCTTTAACAATTAGCTATAACTTGTAACAAAATATCTTAGTATCCTACCTATGGAAATAAAAACAAGTAACATTTGAGGAGGGGATATTTAATACGTCAAATCTCTTTATAATGGTGTTGTTTGTCTGAATATTAATTTTCTTAACTGTTATATATAGAGATCACATATTATGACATAATGAAAGGTCGATTTCACAAAAGATATAATTATAATGAAATATTTTTATAACGGATAATTGTTATAGAGAAATCTGACTGTATTAATTTATAATTTATTTTTTTTGGTTCATGTATATATAACCCTAAAACAACTTGGAGGGACCAGAAATTTTAGTTTATTATCTTCCTCTAAAAACACCTTAGAATTTTCACACGTGATTCTGTCCCCTAATCCAACATACCCTCGACCCTCTTGACCCCCCGGGGTGGGGTGTATATCGGTAATAATTTACTTGTATTTTATGTTTACGTCAAATCAATAATGTATCTTATTTGTTTATATAGAGAGCCCTATTACTTAATTATGGTAAATTGATGTATATTTTTCACTTTATCAAATTACTCAATTATAATAGATTGATAGGATTTAATGTAAATATGTGATGTGAATAAATTAGCTTTTTCTTTTTCTGAATATACCTTTAAAGTATCTTGAATTACTCATAGCCAGAGGCAACTAAATTTGATTCATGTTAGCTAAATTTTGTATCGAGATTAAAGTTTTTTCTATCAAGAAGTTGATCATTTTCGAGATTTAAATTGAAAAATCTTTGATGAATAATAGAGAAATTTCAATTATCTCAACATATTTTAATATACATTCCAATAAGTTTATTAAATTTATGATTTTAGAAATGTCATGATGTTTATGTGGCTATTATGAAACTAAAAATTTAAAGTTAAATTATTTTCTAAGATATAAATGTGTCAATCTTTTTTTAACAGACCAAGAAAAGACGTTGTCAATAACGTATTGAGTGTGTGTGACTAATGATCAATGAATTGTTTGAAAATCACGAAGTTTCATATTCAAAATTTCAATCGAGACAATAAAATATTATATTAATTATTCTGACCACCTCTCCAAATATATTAATAAAAAAAATTACTCGATATATATACTGTTATACTGCCCATGAAAATAATCAATTTCCTTGAAATTAATCAAAATATGCACAGACTAACATAAACCCCAATTGTTTAATTATTTTTTATCAATAATGCCACATAAATAAAACTGAAAGTGATTATACAAACACAAAACTCTTTAAATATTTTGTCAATCTTAAAATAAAATTGTGATAATAATACTTCCTCCATCCATTTGCCTTACTCCTAGGACCGAAATAATTATCCTTTCCCGATAAATCTATGATTCTATGTCCATTTTAAATATTATCGAGTACTATTAATTTCACACCTCATACCTTTAACATATCCTTATAAATTTAAGACCAAGTCCCCTTCTTCCCACCTTTCAAATCTCCTCATTTTTCTCTCCTCCACAAATTCCAATCAATTATTTTCAACATTTTTATTTAATATTATTTTCATTATTATTATTAGAAGAAGAAAAATAGCAAAAGAGTAGGAGAAGGATAAGCTTAAGCTCACAATATATTTAACCAAAAAAAAAAAAAAATCAAATTTTTTTTTTGATATATTTATATTTTGTCTACTTATTTGATTTTTAAATTTTTTGCCTACAAATGCCTCTCCGTTCACCACCGCCGGTGACTTCCATTTCCTTCTCCTTCCTCCACCACCCACCCACCCACCCACCCAATCTAATTTGGTTGGGTGGGGTTCCTCAAAATTTTCCGGCGAGGTGTCACTTGCTTTATTTTCCGGCAAGGGATTGCTCGCTTAATTTTCCAGCAAGGGGCTGCTTAATTATCCAGAGAAGGGTCGTTTGTTTAATTTCCCGGCAAGGGGTTGCTTGCTTAATTTTCCGGCGAGGTGCTCCTTTGCTTAATTTTCCGGCGAGGAGCTGCTTGCTTAATTTTCCGTCAAGGGGCTGTTTAATTATCCGGCGAGGTGCTGCTTTGCTTAATTTTCCGGCAAAGGGCTGCTTAATTATCCGGCGAGGAGCTGCTTCCTTAATTTACCGGCAAGGGGCTGCTTTATTTATCCAGATTGGGGTTGCTTGATTATTTTTCCGGCAAGGAGCTGCTTAATTTACGGGGCGAGGGGCTGCTTGTTTGATTTTCCGGCAAGGGGCTGTTCATTTATCCATATTGGGGTTTCTTGCTTAATTTACCGGCGAGGGGTTTGTTAATTTTACCAGCGAGGGGGAGAAATCATAACTTTCGATCGAATTAATGACAAAGCAAATAGTGTTGCGTGCACCTTCATCAATTTCAATCGACCGTCGCCGGCAACCTCTTTTATCGAACCAAGACACATCATCACGAGGTGGTGTTCGAAAAGCGCGATTAGCAGAGGTTGCCGGCGGAACAGCGGCGGAATGCGCCGCTGTTTGCTGTTGTTGCCCATGTGGACTCGTTAACCTCCTCGTAATGGCGGTTTACAAACTTCCGGCGGGACTTTGCCGGAAAGCACTACGGAGAAAACGCCGACAGCGGCTAATGAAGAAGAAGATTCTACAATCACAATGCAGTAGCTGTGACGATTCGGAACTTTCGATTCACCCCATCGACGGAGCCACCACACTTGCGGTGGTTGACGGCGGAAATAGCTTAAAATCCGATAAAGATATGGTGGCGCTGGAGAAGGAAATGTGGAGTAAATTTTATGGGGCTGGATTTTGGAGAAGTCCCTCTCAAAAGAGTGACATGTAATAATAATAAAAATATGGTAAATAATTTGTAAAAAAAAAAAAAAGGAGAACAAAAAAAAATATTATTCAAAAATTCAATGTATATTTTCACATTAATCCACAAAAATGAAAATGTTCTTCTTCTTTTTAATTATTATTACTCTTGATTTATTTATCTCATTATGTTGATGTCAAGGAAAGAAAAAGTCATTTGATTCTATGTTTGGTATATACTTTGTAGAGTCTGATTAATTTGGATTCTTCTTTTCGTATCATTAGAGATAATTCATGTCACTTTGCTAGCTTGAATTACTTATACTTTCGTATTTCTTAGTATGATTAGTATAGGATATTTTCGATCCAAAAGTTATTTATGTTGGATCTTTTTTATTTTATTCGTTGCTTAATACTCCTATAAAACATTAGAGGAACGTAGAGTAGATTATACCATCCCGACTTTTTTTTACCGCTAGAGATGTTTAACGTCATTTTACTAATTGGTGTTGTGTACTTATGTCATGACGTGTCTCTTTGATCAACACTTGGTATTTATGAATATGCACAGTCATATTTATTCATAGCAATTATTCGCGTCAAGAAGTTTCATTTTGGAGGCAAAACATTTCCTACCAGAGGCAATGATATCCATTCTCATTACTTAAATTCGACACATTTATGATAGATGTTTAACATTTATCTAAAATAAACATTCAAACTTCTTTATGATACATGTTTTCTCAGAGTTGGAGCAAATTCAAACATCTTTGTGATATATATTGTCACAATCCGAGTCTACACCCTGGACGTGGTCGGCACTCGAAAACCATTGATGGTCCCCAAGTGAACCTTCATCCTGGCTGACTACAAGCGGAAAACTGATTCAAGCATACAAAGCTTAAAAACTGAAATAAAAGTTCATAAAACTTAAATTCAAACTTTAGCTCAAATGAAAACTCTGAATAATAAAATATATTCAACTCGCCCCAAAATAGGCACTTAAGTCTTTGAAATATTTAATAAAATAAATAATACAGACTTCTCAACTATATTGACTATCTATGAAGTCTCTAACTGATAAAGATGGAAGTCGGGACAAGACCCACGACATCCTGACTAAACTAAAAGGTAAATAAAATCCTCCGGAAGCAAGGAGGCTCACCATAGCTAACTCAAACTCTCGGATCTATCAACGAAGCTCCTGTTGATGATCCTGAATACCTGTGTCTGCATCATGAGAAGATGCAGGCCAAATGGCTCAGTACGTAGAATGTACGAGCATGTAAGGGGAATTCTAAAGCATAACATAAGCTTGAATTTTGATTAAAAAGGAAACATAGGCTTGAAAGAATCTGAAAGAAACTGAAGAACTTACCTGGCTCTACTCAACTCAACATAACTGAACTCATTTCAATATAAAACAGTTTAAAACAAGTGCAATATAAAGAAAAGTTGTATAAAACATGATGTCAACTCTGTGTGTATGCAAAGATACAAATAACTCTGAGATGTATATAAAAATACAAAATAAACTGATGTTAACTCATAATCATAATAAAAGACATATCATGCTCTCAAAGTCTACTTGTGCAATGCATGAATAAAGTCTCATATCCCCATTCATAAGCAGAACCCCTTGAGAAACCATGCAATTACTAATGTGGGAATTTATCTAACCGACAACCATCACTTAATAGTTATAGTGATGATACAACATTACTCGGCCCACGCTGCCCGGCCATTCTAACTTTGCCAGAGTATAGGACCTGAATTGCCTAATGGATCAACTAGTCTATTGTGAAAATGATTCATCTAAAAAGTATGACCATTTTCTAACCATGATGGCTACATGGTTTTCATGGAGACTTGAGTTAATATGAAACTCGCATCCCCACATCGGTGCTCAATACTACTCCCAAAAATATACTTAGCTCATATGTTTTAAAAACAACTTCTTCTGTGATTTGAGATTAGTGCTCAAAAACTTAGCTTAAAGGCTATCTTGGAAATCTCAGTTTCCTTTCTTGCTTCATTTAGAAAGCGGTTACTCTTTTCTGAAAACTAGCCCGAAGGCTCTTTGGAAATCTCAGTTTCCGTTCTTATTTACATGTGAAAACATTTTAAAACTCCTTTGGGAATACATAGTCCCCATATACTTTTGAAGAAAGAACTTCAACTTTACTTTTTACTGAACTCAAAACTTAAATCTTAAAACAAAGTTAAAACGTTTGTAAAAAACTTCTTAAAATGTGGTTCATGCCGAATGATGGACATGAACGACTCAATGCAAGGTTTTCAATAACCATAGATAGAACTCAATACTTGGAACTCAAGAACTTCAATGATACTACTAACTTCAAGAATGCTCAACTCAGAGTTCATGCGAAATTATGAGCATAAACTACTCAACTCAATGACTCAAAGATACTTCTTATCTCAAGACTGTTCGACTTATAATGTTCATGTGGAATTATGAGCATGAAATATTCAACTCAAGGACTCAAAGATACTTCTCAAAAGGTACTTAACTGATGAAGTTCATGCGGAAGTTATGGGTATGAACAACTTGACTCAAGGGTCAAAATATCAATAAGGAACTCATGTATACAACTCTTCTCATTCTCATACTTACTTCCTCAAAATATTTCTGGGGTGTTACATATATTTTCCTTAAAGTTGGAGTAATTCAAACCCCTTCATAATAGATGTTTAATAATTAATATATGTTGTAAAAATTTGTAGGGACGTAGATTATAGCATCATAATCTCTTTTCGTACGGCTAGAGATGCAACATCATTTCACTAACTTATGTTATTATGTGTCTTTTAGTTTGATCAGTACTCGATATTTTCAAGTAGCGAGCGAGGCTTGCATGGTTATACACATTTGTATTAATTATTCGCGTTAGAAAATTTCATCGGCGGCAAAATGCTTCTTACCGGAGGTGAATGAGGATTGAGGAGCTTATTTTTAGTCTAGTAGGTTGAGGAAAAAAATTAGGGTAAATTACAGAAATTACATACTTTTAAGGCAAAATTACAATCTATCCCTTAAAAGTTTATAATTACAGAAATTCCTCAAACGGATATAATAATATAAGCGCTGATATATTAATCTGATGCGCGAGATACATTAATCGTTAAGTAAGATACATTATATTTTATACATGATACATTAATCTGATGTACATTTTATACATGATACACTAATCTAATGCGCGAGATATATTAATTTGATGCGCGAGATACACTAATCTGATGCGCGAAAATGGGGGATTTTGGAGATTTGTAAAACTTATAGGAAATAATGGTAATAAGTAAACTAAAATGTAGGATTTCTATAATTTTTCCAAAAATTTATTCTGTAACATATTACATGGCAGACAATACTAGTATGAGATCCTCTCAGGTTTTGCCAAGTGGAGTTTGGGTCCCACTTATAGAAAATGTGCTAAAAGCTCCATTTCTTTCTCTTTCTCCTATTCCGTATCTTCTTCTTCTCCTTTTTTTTTTCTTTCTGTTTCTACATAAAATTTTATTATTTTTCTTATTAAATATATTTATTCATCAAACTTCAAAACTTGATTACTTTGCTCGTGATTTAGTTTGGATCATTTTTTATCGAACGAAAATTAATTTAATTAATTTGATTTTTCAAATGTTAAAATCAGGTCAAATTAATTAAGTCGATTTTTCATCACTTTAATTTTTTTTAATTTTTCTTGCTATTTGGTTTTTGTGGACTTCTCGAAAATATACAATAAAATAAAATTTTAGTAAGGTATATATAGGATTCTTCAAAAAAAAATATTATGCATTATCTAAGAATTTAATCATTTCTAAGAAATATGATAAATTATTTCCAACGATTTTACTATTTTCTTACAAAAATTAAAGATTTAGCGACGATATATTAGGATGTCTTGTTAATATTTGAATTAAATAAAAATAATCAATTAATCACGAGTTATTTTGAACATGAAAAAGCACTCTCGACATTATCAAAATAAAAATATAATTTAAACTATAAAGTAAATGCAAAGAATTTGATTATTATAAAGAGAAACACATGAATACTAACAAAGAGAGCAAAAAAAAAATCTAATATTTTTTTAAAATTTTAAAGAAGGATATATATATAATCATTATGGACCATTTATTAATAAAATAATAGGATGATAAAATTTATCCTAAAAAATCAATGTCTGATCTTTTATAAACGAACACAAAAATTAATTTATTATTCTTAAATAAAAACACAAGATTTTATGATTTTTTATTTTTAATTTCACTATCTTCAATTTCTTTAATCTTATTGAAAAACTATTTCTTTTTTTCTCATCACATTCACTTTAAGTTTTCCTTAAATAAATGATATAAAGAAAAAATAACAAAATATTGTGGCCAAATATTTAAAAAATGTACAGACTACAAAGGAGGAAAAAAGAATTGTAGAAGAGAAAGTTTAAAATGAATGAGAAAAGTAAGAAGATGAAAGAAAATGAAATGGGTAAAGTATGGGTCCCATATTGTACATTTGGCAGTCAAAGAAATCCTCATACAACTGACAAAAGGTGAGCCTTTCACAAAATAAAAAATTTCGTAAATAAGAATTGAGGAGTATATTTAAATCTTTTTGAATAGATCAAGAATATTTTTTGCCTTTTTCTGTTCTTGAAACAATAATTATATTGACATACTATTTTGTTGTAGTTACAACGATATTTATTTTGAGACGATAAAAGTAATACTTAACTTTTTAAATCATTTATGACACGTTTTTAAATTGATTGTTTTAATTAATTATATGAAGTGAAGTGGTGTTATGGTGTAGTAGTACTTTGTATTGGCTTGTCACTATCTAAACTTGCACATGTTGTCAGTCCAGGTGATTTCAGAAACAAAAACATCTTTCTCAGATTTGTCCAACACTATTATCTATGGTCCCCAATTTTTTTAATTTTATTTTTAGGTAACTACTCTTTTCGTTCCATTTTATATGAGGTAATTTAACTTGGCTTGAAGTTTAAGAAAGAAATGAAGACATTTAAAACTTGTGGTCCAAAATGAATGATAAAAATTTGTGTGGTTATAAATCATTTCATTAAGAATAAAATATACATTTTATAGCTAAATTGTTGTGTCATTCTTTTTTGGGACTGACTAAAAAGGAAAGTAAGTCACATAAATTGATACAGAGGGAGTAACTTTTTTCATTAATCATCCGAATCAGAATTACAAATCAAGCTAACTACCACAGTTAATTTAGTGTCCATTTGGATTGACTTATTTTAGGTGCTTTTAAGCCAAAATAACTTTTAAGCAGTTTTGAAGTGTTTGTGTAAAGTTAAAAAGTGTGTATAAGTACTTATTTTAAAGCCAAAATAACAAAAATAAGTCAAAAGTCATAAGTTAGAAATCCTAACTTATGACTTTTGGCTTATAAGTCATAAGCCAAAAGCCAATCCAAACAGGCCCTTAGTCTCATTCATAACAATGTCCTATCTCAATAAAAACTACTACTCCCTCCGTCCCATTTTATATGAGGTATTTTGACTCGGCATGGAGTTTAAGAAAGAAAGGAAGACTTTTAAAACTTGTGGTCCAAAATGAATGATAGAAATTTGTGTGGCTGTAAATCATTTCATTAAGGGTAAAATAGACATTTTATAGTCAAATTGTTACTTAATATAGAATGTGTCATTCTTTTTGGGACTGACTAAAAAGGAAAGTAAGTCACATAAATTGAGACAGAGGGAGTATGACTTTACGAGCCATGATTGTACTACATCCTTTACATCCGATGGTGCTCTAATATAAGCATAAGCAATATTTCTGGTTAATCTGAACTCATCCACTACCTCCAATGGTCCTCTAATGTTTTCATTTCAATATTAAATTTTCCACCATGAATATAGATTTAATCGAGTTTTGATAAGAAAATCGAATGCAAAGTTGACAACACCAACATTAAATGCAAGAATTTTGCACTACAACAAAAACACATTTTAGCGGCAATAAATATACACATTAACAAAAAGTGTTGAAGCATTTACCGGCATTAGTTAGTTGTCATTGGATTCAATGTCGCTAAAGGCTTTAGAGACGTATATAAAGAGTGTTAATTGCCGCTAAAAGTACATATTTAGTGGCAATTAAGTTATTGCCGTTAATTAACTCCCGCTAAAGATAATTTTTATGTAGTGTTGGTACATATTTGAAATCATCCCTATAAGAAATTATCGTCTATGAATGATATTTATAAACACTTAATTACTCATTATCACCTTTTTTTCTATCAAGTTCCCTATTTAAAGAGGTGTCGTGTTCTTTATCAGGGGTGGATTCACAACCTGGCTTATCGAGTATTTGATATTTGTATTGAAATTTAAGTAAATTCAAATTCAAGCATTGCAGAGCCAATTAATAAGTGTCATCTTTCAATAAAACAAAATTCATTTTCAGTGGCTCAAACTCAAAATTTATGCTTTATTAGCATATAATCATGATAAGTAAAATGTACTTAAAGGTGTTATAAGAACTACTAATATCTTTCTATAGTCATTTTATCATGTAATCTTTTCCAACTTCTTTTTTTCATGTTTAAATAGATATATAGTTAATCTAGCATTGAAAGTTAAAAAAATTATTTTCCAAAAAGACTAAAGTAAATTTCTGAAACTTTATTCAGTTTAGGGTAGTGAATTTAGTGGTGTTATATTATAGTAGTACTTTGTATTGGCTTGTCACCATCCAGGCTAGCACATGTTGTCAGTCCAAGTGATTTCAGAATCAAAAACATTTTACTCAAATTTGTCTAAAATTATTATCTAGCAAATGTTCAAACTTTTTATTTATTTATTTTTATCTTAGTTATGAAACGCTTTATTTATCCCCATCAAATGAGAAATATTCAACTAATAAACTTAGTCGATATAAACTTTTATGATAACATCAATTTTTATCATATTTGGCGATTCCATCTTTAATTTTGTTATTTATGAATGTTGATAAGATCCATCTATTTAGTAACATCTTGGGATAATATGAAGTGATAGGCAAGGTTCAAACATCAATATCAAGTGCAAAAAATTATTGTCAAAAGGGTGGAAGAGTCAATTCGTGTTCAACGTCTACTTGATTAGTTCAATCTTGATTTTTTGAATTTTAGGAAATACAATGGAGAACCTGACATCAAAGATTTTTGGGTTTTCAGTTGATATCGGGTGGAAAAGTTATATTTACAGAGTTTTGAGTGTAAATACGAAAGTCGTATTTGCGGTAAGGGGGTGCATTTGCAAGGGGGATGAAAATATGATGGAGAACCTGACATCCGATACAAACAATCCGTTGAAGGAAAAAAAAATTCTATATTTACCATCAGAGGTAATAATGGAATGATAAGCACTTATTTACTTTTAACCACAACTTTTAGATTCAAGCTCTGAAAATAAATAAAGTCATTTTTTTTAAAAAAAAATTAGTGTTTTATCTCTTAAAATATAATTTTTCAACAAAAAATTCAAATTAATCGAAATTTGATGTAGATACTGACCTATCTATATTTGTTGTTCAAACAAATGCCAATAATCCACATGTATTTTGTCCAATTCACAAGTCACATGGAAAAGGACTTTGAGATGATTATATGGACAAAGGAAAAAAACTTGGGGAAGCCAGTTTTTCACTCCTCCTGTCTGAGTAGAAGTATATATGTAGAGTCGTTTGGTAAATCGGATAAGGATATTAATTTTAAGATAAAATTAAAAATAATTTTTATTTTATGCCTGTTTAATTTGAAGTATTAACTATTAACTAATTTCAATTATTTTTTTTACTAAAATAATGAAATTAGTTATTTCATATAAAAGAGGATAACTAATCCTATAAAATATTCCTATCTATCTCATCTCGCATCCTTGATAACCAAAAAGTGTATGTTTTGTAGGAATGAACCAACCAAAACATAGAACATTAACAAATATTACTAGGAGAAGTGCATGGATATTTGATTTTAATTTGAGTCGTCATTTAATTTGTGTCAGTTTCTTAATATTTTTATATCTATACCTACTTTGGAAATCATATTTGTTTAAACTTCGTGCAAAAATGCATGATTTTAGTCATAAGTAACTTGAATCATTTAGTCATAAGTAGCTATATGTACAAAAACAATTACATATTAAATGACGATATCAAAATAAATTGACCTGTAAAATTTCAAAGTCCAAAATTGGATTGTATTATGTAGAAACAACTACAATGCAAAACATGTAACATAATACAAGATAGTCCAAAGTGAAATCTTTCGACAAAATGGCACATCATAACACCCTATAGACTAAATTAGCAATAAATAGCCCACTTTTAATTTTTTAGCAAGAAAAAGACTTTGTTTTATTTATTTGGCATTGAATAGTTATTTTTCTTTTCTTTTTTTTAAAATGTATTTTTTGTCCTCCTTATTTTTCTCAAACACACGTTTAATTGCTGCTTTTTTTTTCTTGAAAAAAAAATATTGTTTTATTATCCCTATTTTATCTCTTCTTTTTTTTGTCAACACTTTTAAAATACAGTTCTTCTCTTTTTTATCTCATTTTTCTCTTTCCAGAATTCTTTTCATACGTATATTTGATTCTCTCCCTAATTTTCAATTCTTCTCCTTAATTCAATCTGTTTATGAAAATCAGATATAACAATATATTTTTTCATGGATACTTCTAAAAATCATCTTTATATATAATCTTATTCTTGTCCAATTAATTGTGAATTTCATGATTTGTAGAATTGAAGTTTTTTCAATTTTGTTTTTGCGAAAATTTAGGTTATTCAACCTTCTTTTGTTTTCTTTCTAAAATCCTTTTCATATGTATATTTGCTTCTCTCTAAATTTTCTCTTATTCTCCTTAATTTACTCTGTCTATGCAAATCAGAATAATTGTATGTTTATCGATTGATCCTTCCAATAATTTCTTTTAATATATAATTATGTAGCATTTCTTGCCCAATTAATTTTGAAATTTCGTGATTTGTGGAACTAAAGTTTTTAAAACTTTTTTTGGCGAAAATTCAGGTAATAGTTTTTTGAAATTTTTGTTCTCAATTTCATGAGTAAGAAAGATTCTCGTTAGATCTTCGTAAAAAATCAGAATGTTGATTTTGATGAATACA
>JAJOOR010011777.1:0-31546 GCA_036250505.1 Solanum acaule | reverse complement strand
TAATAATAATAATAATAATAATAATAATAATAATAATAATAATAATAATAATAATAATAATAATAATAATAATAATAATAATAATAATAATAATAATAATAATAATTTATTAAAAGTAGAAAGCTCAAAAATTTAAAGTTGGATACCATTTTACCCCTATACTAAATAAAAAAGTTATAAATATTTTATTAATTAAATATTAAATAATAATCATAAATTAATTTTTTCATTTTTCCTTCACATAAAAAGGAGAAATAAAACAAGTATATATATAAGTGGAACCAAAATATTTTAAAAATTGAATTATCAAAATGTCCATAAAATATTGAATGACATCGATATCCTTCAATCAAATATTATTCCTACAATAATGTTGTACAAGAATATAACTATACACTTAGTTCAATGCATTAGGCTATTGAATATATATACATGAAAATACCCATTAATGTTTTGTCATATATTTAACTCCTATTTATGTTTTTGTTTCTTTCTAAAAAGTAAGTCTATCTTCTAATAAATATAAATAAATAATAATATAGAAAATGAATGACCTAGATAAATTAAAAGACGTGGAGTTATGTGTATTCAATTTCTGTAAATGCTTTATCTTCCTATTCATAATGCAAAAAGTAAAACATCTCTTTGTAGTAATAAACATATGGAGAATTGGAAAAGTTACTTGGAATATTCAATGTGGAGTAATTTTTTTTTATCAATTCAATACAATATATTCATTTACTAAATGTTATATATTGTGTATATATAATGAAAAATCACAAGACAACAATTCCAATTCATCAAATTATTAGATTATCGATCCTTCTTTGTGTAGGCGACATTTTTTCATATTCATTTTGTGTTTGTATCTCTCTTTTCTACTTCTGCTTATGTGCTCTATTTTTTCTATTCACATTATAAGTTAGTCTTTAATTCGACTTATTCATATATGTTTTCTGATTAGTTGAAAGTTCATCTTACTTGAGTACGCAAATGTCTGTATCCAGGGGTGGAACTACAGTCATCCAAGGGTGGTCAACTAAACACCCTTCGCCGGAAAATTACATCATATACAAAGGTCAAATTCTGAATTTAAGGGATAAATAATTAATGTTGAACCACCTTGACATAAACTCTTTCGTGATGCAATGATTAAGCGTGTTATTTTCCATTCCAGGTGTGCGCGGGTTCGAATCCCACATAGCACACAACATTTTTAGTTTTATTTTGAGAGCAGAACACAACCTCATCCTCAAGTTTCTTAATTATTAATATTACAATTTTAATAATATAGAGTAACATATATGAATACATTATTTTAATTTTGAATATTTAGATATCATGTATTTCTAATTTTTATCTAGGATATAATGCACTTTCGAATGGTGAAAACAAAAAAGGCAACGTTTTACTTTAAAAATTTGTGTTTATATATGTCTAAAATCAATACATGCGTTTTATCTTCTTCTTTTTTTTAAGAATTTTTTTTTCTACTAGTGTGATTTATGTTTTGTAAAGCTAGATTCATTTGTTCTATCAATATTTCACTTTAAAAACAATAATAATATATTTTTATCATATAAAATCAATGCATAAAAAAAAACTCGATTGTTTATATTTGATATCGACAAATGTTGAGATCGTTCATGGTAGAATCCCTAGGTTAAACAAATAACATTCAACTCACTTATTAAAATAAATTCTTGAACACCCTTAAAGAAATTTCTGGCTCCACCACTTTTTGTATCATAGTTATTTCACCTCTTGCAACATAGAAATTTGTCATGGAAATATCAAAATAGGTAAGATTACTTTCTTTTTAGTTATAACTTCTTGGAGTATCATAAAACTGTATATTCTTGTTTGTGTAAACTTTGGTTAGGAATTAATTTACATAATTTAACTAATATTTTTTTGTTAAATTCACAAATAATAGAACTAATAATTTTGAATCAGGCAAGGGGTACACATACCTATATATTGTATTGAATTGAATGTGCTATACATTACTTTCATGTTTTAATTGAATGTGCTTGAAATCGATTTCTTAATCAAGTATGAGATCTATAACGAAAGCAGTGTTAAAACATGATAGGATTATATTTTTCTCTAATAAAGAAAACCCAAACTAAAAAGATAATCATCATGTTTTATTATAGGATGTTAAGATTATTATATTTGATAAGTATGTTCAAATCTATTTTTGAAAACTATGTAAAAAAAATTACAAATCACAATAATTATTAATTTAAAATGTATGAAAATTATGATTGAAAAATAACTTGTTTAAATATCAAAATTCGAAAAGAGTATTTTGAATTAACAAAATACCCTCTGGTATGGGATATGGCCGTGAAAAAGAAAGAAACTTATTGGAGCTAAGGAATTGCGCAAAACCTTTTTGATGGCAAAACCAAATTTCAAATACCCAAATGGGATTTGAAATCTGTGCTGAATTTTCATCAATAAATTCAAATATCCATTCGTCCATCAGTCTCGCAATTCAGGTCTGTTTCAAAATCTTGGCTTTCTTCAATCTGTAGCCCCAAATTAAGGGCTTTGTCAATGGATTGATTTGACATTGTCTCATTCTATTGACGAGTAATTCCGATTTCATATATGATTTTGGATAGGATGAGTTTCGTGATGATTATAAGGTAGTGTGTGTACTTACAATTTACCAAAATGGCAGTTTGTCTACTGTTGAGGTCAAAATATATTGTTTAAAGAGTGAGTTTTGGAGAAATGTTGATGAGTTTGGGGATAGGATGTGTTCTGCGAGTTTCATTGGACTACTACTTGTGGTCTTGGTGAGTATAGAGGTCGGTGGAGACTTGGAGCATCTTTTCTATTGATATGGCTGATGAGAAATGGGGAAAGGTTGGAGCCGCCTTGCGTAGGAGAAGAAAATTTTTGTTTTAAGCTACGAGTGTTGGGAAATAAAGGTGAGATTCTACTTGTTTTTGGAGCACCTGGGATGATATAGAATCAAGAGGAGATACACCACCGGTTATCAAAAATATATACGAACAAAGGGATGATACACAATCAAGAGGAGATACACCGCCGGTTATCAAAAAGATGTACGATCTAAAGGATGATTCGATTAGATATGCACAAGTTACTAATGACAATTGTGTAACTAATGATTTGTAAGTTCAATCCTTCTTCTATTAACTATAGAAAAATACATTGTGCGTTTAAGGGACATGTTCTCTGTTCTTTTCTTTTTTGCATATTCTATGAAGCAACTTTTAGCGAAAACATTTATTTGGTCATAGAGTTTGGTGTCTTCAACACTTGAAAATAAATAATGTTGGAAATTGATTCTCTTTTTGAGTAACATTTTGAGGGAATGTGTCATACCTCTAGTGTGAAGTACATGAAAATCATGCCAGGTGAACACACCAATAAAGACTAGGCCTAGCCCTAGCTGGGATTATTGTTTGATATATACTGTCTTCATTGTTGGAATCATGGAATAAGAGTCAATGTCTGGTATAGTATCTAATTATAGTGGTTTTCCTTGTTGCTAATAGTTTGGTATTTTTCTCGTCACTAACTTTTCATCATTTTAGTTATTTAGCCTGTCAAATGCTGAAAGTTCTTTTAGTTTAGTGGTAACATTGACATCTATGAAATTGGTTTAAGAAAAAAAGCAACTAAGGACATATTTAGATGCTATGAAATGCGATCATGTGAATAGAGTGTGCTAAACAGGGGATTCTTGGAGAAATAGCTTTGGTATGACACTTTGTTAATAAGATCCTCTCTACTCTAGAGTACATGAAAGTAAATTTTTGTCATCCGTTATTTCAAACAAAAAAGTTCCTACTAGAATTTGTTGTTATCGTGTTCCTTAATAGAGTGGAAAAATATTATCTAAGTTGAAATTCTTAAGAATTCTATTACATTTTGGTTGATCTTCAAAATATTGAAACTTCACAAAGAACTAGGTGCAATGGTTATGTATCACCAGTGAGATAAAAAGCCATGTCTTATGTCGTTTCAAGTGAAGCTCGATTTGACTCAAGGATCAAGTCAATGTAGCAAGGCAAATCAGATAAAGAAAAACTGCTAATCCATGCAAAAACAATGCCATCAATCTTACTCTTCGTAAAAAAAAAAAAATGTCATTAGTTTGACAAATAACATGTAGTATTTACTAATGCTGTTGAGACTAGTTTATTTTTTATTGATATTTAAACAATCACAACATCACTCATAATTGAAGTATTTGTAATCTTCAACAACAACAATTCTAAGGGTAAATGGGGAAGATTATTATTTTTTGCGTTTAACTTCAAAAACAATTCGTTTTACTTGTCATGTTTTTTGTGCGTCCCTTAAAAAAATCTAAAAAGGTAACTTGACTAAAATATCCTTATTTTGATCTCAATTTAATATTACTACTCTTTTTCTCACCACGTTAATCTCTCTCCACAATACTTTAAGTGTGTTTTCTAAAAGAGTTAATGGTCAAAAATACACTTAAATATTTCGATATTTTTGTTTCCATATGAGTAATTAATTCTAGTGGTAAACTATAGAAAAATAATCGTCTTTTCTTGATATATTAAAAGTAACAAGCAAAACTAAAAACCTATTTTGCCAAAAGTGGACAAGTAAAAGTGAACGGAAAATAATTTTTTTAAAAATAGCGAGAGATAATTTAAGATTGAGTGAGTATTATTGGAGGATTAAATACGAAACAATCTACAATAGATTTAGTACAATTTGGGGAAAATTCACTAAACGGGTAAAAATGTGTAGAAAACCTAAGAATCTTCCACAATGACAAAGCAAGACAATCAAACCTTATTCTCCAAAAGCTAAAAAAAATTGGCAACCAAAGTGGAGTTGGGGGAAAATGAAAACACCCATCAAACCCAAAACAGAGCAAACCCATTAACCACCATTCTGAATTTCCATCAACTTCGGTGCGAGATTTCCAATACCCAAATGACATCTGAAGCCTGGGATCCACCGCCGCATGGGAGCAAACCCTCAAACTTCGTTGAATTTTCATCAACTTCAATGAACAATTCAATCTTGACAATCCCATTTCTACCGGCAGAACTCATCATTGAAATCCTTTCAAGGCTTCCTGTGAAATCTCTCTTGAAATTTAGGTCTGTTTTGAAATCTTTGCTTTCTATAATCTCTAGCCCTAAATTTATCAAAACTCATCTTAGGGTATCTATTGATAACAAGGAGTGTACTCACCATAGGCTCTTGATGAAATTGTATCAGGCTAATAGCAATCTTAAGGACTGTTCTTTTAGGTCTTTACTTTACAATGAATCTGTTATTGAGGCAAATGACTTGAATTGTCCCATGGAAAACTCCGGTGTATCTTTTTGCATTGTGGGTTCAATCAATGGACTGATTTGTTTTGCCGATGGGACAGGAGACTTGTTCTTATGGAATCCAACAATTAAAAAGTACAAGAAATTGTCTCATCGTAGATTGACAAGTAATACCAATTTCATATATGGTTTTGGATATGATGAGTTTTGTGATGATTATAAGGTAGTATGTATTGTTGCAATTTACCAACATGGCGGTTATTCTACTGTTGAGGTCAAAATATATAGTTTAAAGAGTGATTCTTGGAGAAATATGGATGATTTAGGGGATAGGATGCGCTCCAGGACTTCGGCTACGTTCGTAAATGGGAAGCTTCATTGGACTACTTCTTGTGGTCTTGGCGAGCTTAGAGGTTGGGGGACCTAGAGCATCGTTTCTATGGATATGGCTGATGAGAAATGGGGAAAGATAGGGCCCCCTTGCTTTGGAGAAGAAGATTTTGGTTTTAAGGTAGGAGTGTTGGGAAATAACCTTTATGTACTTAGTATGGACGTCCTCCTCACTCGCGTAAATATATGAGTTAAGGAGTAGTATAGGGTTAAAGTGTCCTGGACAAAAATGTATACCATAAAGCATCTCAATGATCTTGACAGGCATTTTCTTTACCCATCATGTTACATGTCAAATAAAGGTGAAACTCTGCTTGTTTATGTAGCACCTGGAATGATACAGAATCAAGAGGATACACCATTTGTTATCAAAAAGATATGTGATGATCTGATTAAATATGCAGAGGTTACTAACTTTGGTGCCCGTTTGTCGAATGAAATCTACATTGAAAGCCTTGTCTGTCCGCTTTCACAAAACCAACAAGGATTAAGCAATAATGAAGGTTGCAGATGCTCAGATGAATTACAATTGTGCAACTTATGATTTGTAAGTTTCTACTTAATACATGTCTCGCAAGTGCAGTTCAATTCCTCTTCGATTGTCAAATATAGAAAAATACATTGCATGTTTAAGGTTCTTTTGGATACAGCCTCTACCTTCTCAAAGGTAGGGGTAAAGGCTGCATACATACTTCTCTCCCTAGACCCCACTTGTGAGAATACACTGTGTTTGTTGTTCCTACATTGCATGTTTAAGGGACATCATCACACAAGGTCTGGTTGAGATTTTCTCTTGTCCTTTTTCTTTTTGCATATTCTATGAAACAACCTTTTTTAGAACATTTATTTGGTTGTAGAATTTGGTGTCTTCAAAGCTCAAAAACTAAATAAAGTTGGAAATTGATTCTCTTTTCAAGCTGCATTTTAAGGGAATGAGACATATCTTTAGTGTGAGTGACAAGAAAATCATGCCAGGTGAATGCTCCAATAAAACTAGGCGTAGCCATTGTCGGGATTATGGTTTGATGTAGGATCTTCATTACTAGTGCTCTTTAAAATACCATTAATAGGGAAAAGGAATCATGGAATAAGAGTTTGTGTCTAGTATGGCATCTAACTTCAGTGGTTTTCCTTGTGCTAATAGCTTAATATCTTTTCTTCATTTTATTTATTTGGTCTGTCAAAGGTCAAGAGTTCTTTCAGTTTAACAGTAACTCGAATATGCAAACTTGGTTTGATGGAAAAAGCAATTGAGGAAATATTTGGATGTTATGAATTATGGTCATGAGACTAGTGTGGGAAGGTTATGTACCAGTATTTGGATGACGGTGAAAATGTTTGTCATCTCTGTTATTTCTATCAAAAAGGTTCCTACTATATTTTGTTCGTCTCTTGTTCCTTAGTTTTTTTTTTGGTTTTTTTTTTAATGACCCTTAAGGAGGTTAGGGGCTTAGCAACACCCCCAGGCTTTTTAATGACCCTTAAGGAGGTCAGGGGCTTAGCAACACCCCCAGGCTTTTTAATGACCCTTAAGGAGGTCAGGGGCTTAGCAACACCCCCAGGCCTTAGAATATAATAAAACAAAACAAAATAGACAAGGAGGGGGACATTAACCTAACCTCCAATCCTATGGTAGATCATATGTCGACTAGCCTAATAAGGCTTATCAACTTGACCCTAAAATCTATTGAAAGATTCCTAGAACTATGTACCTAGAAGAGAGGACTCCTTTCAATACATATAAACTAGGAAATCATAAATAAGGGAGACTCTTCCCTTACAATAGAGAAAAGAGCCTAACCAAAAACTAACCTCTTCTTAGAAGCTGTATGTATAGTATTTAGCTTAAGGAAATAAGTTGCACAAAAAGGAAATGAACAAGTGATAACTTGTCCTAGGATACTGATCAGCCATCTTCTAGGGTGGTTTTTTTATCCTCTTCAACTTTTTCCTTCTGAAGCATGCCATGCCCATTCTGTCTAAATTGATGTAACCTCTAGTCTCTTGAGGCAGATGATGATAATTGTAAAAATGTTTATTTTTCCTCAAATGACTGTTTTGAAAGAGTATCAGCAAGGAAATTGGCCTCTCTAAAGACATGATTACATTGAAAAAAATCAGTCATTTTAATCAAGTCTTGAAGTTCCATGATATTTTTGTAGATGCTCCAAGGAGGGGATACTTTCTTGCTTGTGCCATTTCACTAAAAGTTCAGAATCTACTTCCAAAATGATCCTACTATACCCATGTTGAATACACCAATTCATCCCAAAGGCTGCAGCTATAACTTCTGCTTGATTATTTGAACCCACACCTAAAGGTAGGCATAGATCAGTTTGCCTTTATGATCTCTCAGTAGGTCCCTAGCTCCAATCCTACCTGGATTCTCCAGAGCACTACCATCAGTATTTAATTTAACTATGGACTGAGGAGGTTTCCACCAGTTTACTTAAGTGACCTTTATATCATGTTGGCAGTTCTCCACCAGAGAAATGAACTCATTCTAGTTGTTAGGCCATTTGATGGATGGATAAGTAGTGATAATAAGCATGTGAAGTCCTTGGAGATAAAGAATTTGACTCTAGTTGTACTTGATTGTTTCCCACCATATTTACTAGCACACTTATTCCTCCAAAGGTTCTAACAAATGAAATGGGGGGTGCCTTTCATTATGAGCTTGTAAACTTCATTGTTAGGTTTAGTAATCCACCAATTCATCAGCATCCTCCTCATAGGGGTCTGCTATGTTGTACCCCCAGCCTACTAGCAAAATGCTTCCAAATATGCTTAACAAATTTTCCAGAAATGAAAATATGATCAACATCTTCCTGGAATGTGACAACCTGAACAATTTGCAGTATTGTGTCCAAAGGCACTAATTTTGTCATTTGTTGGGAGCATGAGTCTGAGTGCTCTCCATAATAAAAAGGAGACCTTGAAAGGAATATCTTTATGCCAAATTAGGGAGTCAGTTAAAGTCCTATTCCTTTTCTTCCTAACATGCTCCCATGCTGAAGCACAAGTGAAACTCTCACTGGTAGTAAGTTTCTAGATGGCTTGATCTGGGATGTCCTGTTGCACTCTAACATTAGTATTGAGGATTTTATGAATGAGTTGTTCAGGTGCACACTGTCTTATTTTATCCTCATTCCATTCTCCATTAACAAGGTAGCTGGAAACTGTGACATTATTTAGACTGGGAAGGTAATCACTGTGATTTGCTAGAGATCCAACACCCAGCCAGTCATCCCACCAAAAACTGCAACTTCCAGAGTTAATAGTCCATTGAATGTGAGATTCAACTTCCATCCTGTTAATGATCATATTCTTCCATATGAGAGATTGTCCACAGTTCCATTTTTTAATGACAGGATTAGCTCTTTGATAATATTTGGCTTTGATGAAGTTACCCCAAAGGGACTTTTTGGATCTGAAGTTCCACCATTGTTTATAATGCAGATATAAACACATATCACCAAGATTCTTCATACCAATTCCACCTTCTTCACAAGGAAAACTTAGAGTTCCCCAGGATGCCTAATGGTATTTTCTTTTGTCCTTCTCCCACCCCCAAAAGAAGTCAGCTACACCTGATCTGTTTGAGGGTAGTAGTCGTAGGGATGATAGCAGTTAGCAGATGTATGGGCATTAAATATAAGACAGATTCGATAAGAGAAGTTCTGCCCCCATAGCTTAACATTTTGGTTTACCATCCTTTGATTCTGGCAATAACTTTAACCACCATGTAGTGAAATAAATAATCTTTTGACGACCAATATATAAAGGACAATAGACCCAAAAGTGTGACTAAAACCAGTAATAGCTTTAGTTCTTTCAATGATATCAAGAGGTGTTTTTTCTGGAATAAGTAGCTGACTCTTCTCCTTGTTGATAAGCTGTCCAGAAGTTGTTTCATACATCTGCATAGCATAATAAGCTTCAAAGAGTATTTGCTAGTTGATGTGAAGATTATTATATCATCTGCAAAGCTCAAATGATTTACTTGAGAACCATTTCTTTCCATATGAAAGCCCTTATAGAGATAGTGTTGATGAAGATTGTTTAGCATCCTAGTAAGGACCACTGCACCAATGATAAAGAGAGCTGAGACAGAGGATCACCTTGCTTGAGACCTCTTGTAGAATGGAAGAAACCATGTCTAGAACCATTGATAATGATAAGAGTACCAATTGTTTGACATAAGTCTCCAAATCATGTCAATGATCATTTCTCCAAAACCCATTCTTCTCATTACTAAACATGAATAGGACCAAGAAACCATGTCATAAGCTTTGGCCATGTCAAGTTTTATGACCACATTGTCTCATGTCTTGGGTTTATTTATATTGTGAATAAGCTCCTAAGCTAGCATAATATTTTCATAAATACTCCTTCCTTGAACAAATCCAGACTAGTTCTCAGAAATAAAACTAGGCAGGATGGGAGCTAATCTGAGATATAACAGCTTGGAAATAACCTTGTTGGTGCCCCCAAGGCATAGCTCGAGTGGCAAAAGGTGGAGGATTTGTGACTTAGTTCACAGGTTCAAGCCCCACATCATGCAAAGTGAAGCCTGGTATTTAAGTGGAGAAGGGTAGAGGGGGGGGCCATTATCCACCAAGTTTAGAAGGCTGTAATTGGTCTAAAGGGTAGACCAGACGGATTTTTTGGTTATCAAAAAAAATAACCTTGTTGGTAAAATTATTGTGGAAGATAGGTCTGAATTCAGAAAACTTATTAGGATGATTCACTTTTGGGAGTAACACTAGGCAAGCATGAGAAATAAATTTAGGAATACTGTGGCCACAAAAAAAATAGTTGTATCATGTTAAAGAGATCATCACTGATGATATCCCAGCAGGAATGGAAAAACATGCCACTCATTCCATCAGGAACAGCTGCAGAATTAGCACTCATTGACCAGATAGCCTGTTTCAGTTCCTCTTTTGTTGGCATGGCCTGGAGTTTTTGGTTTTGATACTCAGTGATCATGCTAGGGATGCATCTAAGGATTTCCTCATTGATCAGGTTATCTTCACAAAATGACATGCAGCCCTTGCAATATTCTCATCCCCCTTGATAGTATTACCATGATCATCACTGATTTTGTGGATAAATAACTTACTTCTCCTGCCTCTGATAATAGCATGTAAATACTTGGTGTTTGCATCTCCATCTTTAAACCACTGAAGCTGAGTTTTTTGTTTGAGAGTGGATTGCTCAATTTTTAAGTATCTGATGCATTGAGCATTAATCTGATTGAACTTGGTTCTATATTCCTCATTGTTGTCATTGATGATATCTGCTTCAGCACTTTTGACCTTCTACTCATACTCCTTAACACTGTTAAAAAAATCTCCATATTCCTGTCTAGACCAGTTGCTAAGAGTATTAGCCACTCTTTTCAATTTTAGCTGAAAAATTCTCATAGGTTACCTTCAACTGGTCTTTCCCAGCAAGCTTTCACAATATCCAAAAACTATGGATTGTCCACCCAAAAATATAGGAATTTGAAGTATTTGCTAGTATTGGTATTTCTGTCAACACTTTCCAGAAGCAGGGGACAGTGGTCAGAACCAGTTGAGGCTAAGTGAGTGATATTAGACATAGGCATCACCTCTATCCATTTATCATTGATCATAGCTCTGTCCAGTCTCTTCCAAATTCTAGCTTCACCATCTCTGTGATTACACCAAGTGAATTTTTGTCCATGGAATCCCAAGTCAGTTAGTCCACAGGCTTCAGTAACACTAATGAATTCAAAAAAATTATTCATGTTGTAAGGTAGTCCTCCCATCTTCTCATCAATATCATTGATCACATTGAAATCTCCTATAGTGCACCAAGGTTTGTCCAATCTAGAATATTGAAGCATCTTGTCCCATAGGTTTCTTCTCATATGATCTTTATATTTAGCATAGACAAAGTGAGGAGGTAAGAAGTCTGTCAAGCTACATGCTTAGCTTCACAAGTAACCTGCTGTTCATCTTGATCCAAAATTTTACAGTCAACATCTTGGTTCCAAAATAACCAGATCTTACTGTTAGAATTGGGAGTAGAATTGTCCATCCTAAGCTGATTTTATAATAGTTGAGCTGATGTTTATTGGTTTTGGGTTCAAGAATTGCAATCATAGAGAGATTATAGTAATCCTCGAGTTTTTGGAGTCTATCCAAAGCACCTTAAGTGCTAATACTCCTAGCATTCCAGCTAATGGTACTAATCATCAATGTTTTTGGGATTTGGACCTGGTGTTGATGTTACTCTTGGCAGTAATTGTATTAGCAGAATTGCTGATAATATTTTGTATGTTTTTCTTTTTCTTCTCCTTTTGACCTCTAGGTGATAAACCTGCCTTCTGAGTTACTTGTTGAATTTCATCCTGACAGTCAGAATTCATGATGGATCCAAAGGCTTTCAGTAGATGAGCACTAGTTTCATCATCATCTTCATGTTCTTCCAATTGATCAGGATCATACTCTTCTTCATAATTGACCATCCTATAATCAGCATTATTGTCCTCAGTTGTGTTACTATCACAATTCACACGGATTATCTTTGGTCTGGAGGGGAACTGCATGGCTACCTACTTACTCCTTAACCAACTCATAGTCCACATTCTGATGCATTTCAACATTTCTTTTTTCTTCCATTGCTTGTTTCTTCTTTATAGCATCTCTCTTTTTCTTACTGAGAGCCAGGGTAGATTTATTTTTGAGCATTTAGGGACTTTTTCTCTATCTCTGATGTTTTGAACCATCATTTTGAGTTGGTTGGTAGGTTGATCTTTGTTGCATACTTGACTGCTTAAGGACATTCACACTGGTAGATATAGTGGGATCTTCAGAAGGTGTACCTTCAATATCATCAATATATACCATATCTTCCTCTCTTTTTACAGTATCAAGCATATCATATTTAGTAGCCTTTTCAATACCAATAATATCATCAGTTTGTTCTTGTAACTGAGACTGGATCAGCATTCTTAAAGGTAGTAGGAGCTCTAGGGTCAGTCTTAGGGTCAATCAAATTCTCATGCATAAAATGAGACAATTCCCTCCCTCTGGACACCCCTTCCTGCAGATTAGTAGTTTCAACATTACAATTTGGATTTTGAGCTCTCTGAGTTCAATAGTCATACCTGCCTGTTGGTGATCTAGCTCTATAAACCTTCTTCTTGTTGTCTTGATTTCTGTTGTATTGTTGAGCTTGTTGTGTCTTCTGTGTTTATTGATTTTGTTGGTTGTTTTTCCATCCTTTCCTGTTTTTGAGTTTGGTCTCTTCATCCATCTTCTTGTTATGTTCTCTCTGTTCATGGGGTTTTTCATTGATGCTCTTATTAGCCTGATCATCCTCACTGTTTTTGTTTTTCCTCTTTTCTTCTTGTTCTTTTATTCTTTTAACCTCTTCATCCCTCCCTTTGACCTTACAAGCATTATAATCATGTCCATGATGTTTGCAATAATTACAGTAGCCAGGTACACCCTCATATTGAATGGATAGCCATTTTCCTTCACCATTCTAATCTTTAAGATCCATTGAATGGATATCCTATCCAAACAGGTTGAGGTCTTTCCTTTGTAAGATCCACTTGAACTTTAACTTTGGCGACACTACCTCTAGTCTTTTATGAGTAGCTAAGTCTAGAAAAAGTGCTTTACCAATGAGTAATTGTCAAGATCAATATATAGATGTTTCTTCACCTAGGATCACCCAAATAGGTGCCAAATGAGTTCTTCTTCAGGTTTGAAGGTAGGAGTCCATACTAAAAATCTCATTAGATGACCTTCAACATACATTTTAGCCTTGGATAACATAGTAGCATGATCATACTCATTGTCAAGATCAGTATATAGATGTTTAGGATTGTAATGAGTTAACTTCACTCCTCCTTACAATTCAGTTTGCACAATAAATTGTTTCCTGATGGTTTCCATCTTAGGCATGGTATTGATGAACTTACCGCATATTCGCATCTTTCAGCCAACTTAACCATAAAGTCCTCTCTTTTAAACACAACTGCAGGGTATCCTTGTTTGGTAATAATTATTTTTTTGGGGGGTGGGGGTTGATTGTTATGGGAATGATTTTTTGGGCTTCCTGGGCTCTATGTTTGGTAGCCATGGAATGAGGAATATTAGGATGAAGTGGTGCAGGATTCACAGCAGCTTTTGGTTTAGGTTGTATGGGACCTTTGTGTGCTGGCTGATGATTGTCATTAGTGCTTTTTGTGTCTACCTTTTTTGAAGGGTTATTGTTAGGCTTGAAAAGCTTGAAGTTGTTGGATACTTGGAGGGTGTTGTTGTTAGGGACATAAGGTTCATGATTGGTTTTCTCTACGACCTTGTCTTTTCCCTTATCTTCCTTCCTACCAGGTTCACTCCTATGGTTATGCATGGCTTTACTAGGACCAGCAATATGCTTATCCTTAGTAGACATATTGTTAGAAGATTGAGCATTAGTAAGCTTACCAGTGTGATCCTCTGATGAGGCCTTCAAGTTATTTTCTTCCTCAATCTCTGAATCTGAGACATTGATTGTCCCTATAAGTTTGGTTTGGTGTTTAACTTGACTCTGATTTCCGTGCTCCGGAGTTTCCTCATAGTTTGAATATCATCGTTGCCAGCCACATTCACCAGTTGGGAAGTATTTTTGCACATTGTTACTTCATCATCCCCTCTATGTAACCTAACATTCTGTTTCGGATCAAAGTTCTCCTTGTCACTTTGATTTGGATTACTCCTCCCCAAATAATTATTTGTTGTTTTCTCCCGGTCACCATTCCTGGAATTGGAGTTTCCCCCATTTGTGAGATTGAATCTTTGATTACATTTATGTTTGATTTTTCTCCATTTGTTGAAACAATCCGAATGAAGCCAGCATTCACTTGCATCATAATCTCTTGAATTTTACACTATTGTTCATTTGAAATCGACCTCCCACTCTCATTGTTTATACCCGATTTCTCAATGGCGTAAACTGGACTTGAGGGAGTTTGTTATTGGATTGATATTGTTTGTACTGTGAGTCCCTCATGGACTTTGTCCGGTGGTCGGAGATGAGCTACCGGTGGCTCAGCTGCCATAGCGGCAGTAAGTTGCCGTTATAATAACGTTGAGAGTTCAGATTTTTAGAGAGAGGGTAGAGTGGTAAATTGTATGTAAGTTGAACTCAGAACTAGGTACAATGGTTATGTATCAGCAAGTGAGATGAAAAGCCTCGTCTTATGTCGTTTCAATTGAAACTTTACTTCGTTACCTGCTGCCTACTCTTAGTTTCTTACATATGACACTAATCTAGTATGAGCTCTCAATGGCTGCATAAACTTATCAATCTCTGCCCTAACAAGTTCCTTGAATATGTTCCCTACAGAGTTTTCATACCATTCTATCTATGGTTCATTTGGACACAAAGTAACCAGTTCATTTTTGAACAAAAGCCACTGATCATTAATTACTGTGCTGTTAAATATCTACCATGTGAATATTGGATGCTTGCAGGTACAACCAAGCAAAGACACTCTAAAATTCCCTTCTGTGACATAGGAACCACCCCAGGAAAGTATTTACATGGTCAATACAGATGCAAGGGTGGACAATAACATGAATTTTGTAGGAACAGGAGTATTTAGGATAGGAGCAGAAGATGGATTTTAGGATTTACTTCTTCGATTTCAATTACAAAAATGTTTTCTAACTTGAATTACTCGCTCCCTTACATGGATTGACTATAACTTTTCTGAATAACTTACAGCCCCTGCAAGTTAATATTGATGCCCAGGAAGTAGTTGTCACTTTATAACACTAACTTGCACAACTCTTCAATTTTGGATGATTGTAGGTGCATCTTCCGGAGGCTGAGTATTCCAAAGGTGATTCATATCTACGGAGAACAGAACAAACAAGTTGATAGCTTAGCAGAAATGGCCACCACCATGTAGGAAGCTCCTTTCTTAGGCCTTTTATCGGGACACTCGTGCATCCTTGGAACATATTTTGAGCGGGGACAGAGATGGAGTTATGTCGTTAGGAGGATTAATGCACTGACATTCAGTCCTACTTAATTCTATGTGTAATATTAGCAGAAATGGTGGCACAACCACAAATGGGTAACTCATTACCCATTTTTGGTAGCATAATATGTTGGACGTGGATTTGTACAGTTTCTGCTCATAGATATTTTGTCCTATATTTCGAATATTCACTGCTAAAATCTTTAGGTGCAATGGTTGTGTTTAACCGAGGGAAAGATGAAAACCATTGTTTAATGCAATTCAAGTGTTGATCTATTCGTCATCAAATATCTATTGTGATATTATGAAAAAGTGATTGTAGCCAAGTACTGGAAATAGGAAAAGGTAGCTAATCTTGAATGGCAGGTAGCTATAGCCTATACAATTGTGGAAGCAAGGGAGAGAAGCCAAGGGGGTGTGCGCGATGTTGCTACTCTGATACGCACCCATGGAAAATTTAACTTACATAAATCTCATAGTGTAAGACCTAAATTACATCCTATCCCTAATCTTTTCTATTTTTACAAAAATCCCTTAAAATATCAGCCATCTGGATACATAACTAGTTGTCCGGATACATTTATTTTGGGGAAACTTACATAAATATACAACATTAAAAAAATATTTACCATCTATAGCAATAACATTTCTTTTTTCATTTGATCATTTTTAATACGTTTATAACACAATTTTAATACATTTTACAAAGAACAGTTTATTATTCACATATAATATAAATTTTATTGATGAATAATACATTTATCACATATTTTAATACACTTATAATACAATGTGTCAATTTCTTACCAAACAAGCATAATATATTTTTAAAAACAATTATAATACATATATATTGCCCACATAATTCACTTTTAATACATATTGCAGATTTAACATAGTATTGCTAAAAATGATAATAAATAAAAAGTATCGCTAAAATCAGTAATTATTTATTAAAAGGTACCCATTTAACTAATTTTTCCTTTATTTTGATACATTATATGTGCGGTTGTTGGGCTTAAAAAGGAAAACAAAACAGAAAAAATCTAATTACAATCCCATAATTTACGTCTTACTGTCAATCACTGAAACGTAGATACTAACATAACAAACCTATTCAAAATACAAAATCTCTGTTCATCATTCTCCCTGTTTCGTCGAAGAAACTTTCCACTAAGATTCAAAACTTCTGTCGAAAATTTGATAAGATATATAAATGAATATTTTAATTTTGTTGAGGCATTCAGGAATATGGGAAAGTGAGGTTAGATATGAATGATACAGGAGTGATGTGAAAGTGGTTGGGAAAAATATTTCATTCGTGAATCTAATTTCAACCATTGCAAGTGAGTTGAATATTGATGAATTGAGGAAAAAATTGAGATCTGATACATTGTAGAAGGTAATTCATCTTCACTAATTATTAAGAATGATATGAGAGTAAATATATACGTTGAGGTGAAGAAACGTGAGGTTGGATTTGCTATTTATCCCCTTTGTATTGATAAAATCGAACAGAATGTTGGTGAGGTACAAAGCTTTGATGTATCAACTGGTGCAATTGTTTGAATTTGCAATGTATCTCCTCTGTTTTTTTATTTTTGAATTTGTATATTGATATATAAGTTGTGATACATTACTGATTACAAATTGATACATTACTAGTTTGATGTATATGTAATGTGTTCTTAGATCTATAAGTTAGTGTGTTGATAATATAAAGTATCAGATACATGTGAATTTATTTGTTATATTTTATTTGTGCTTTAAAAAATATTTTTGATTTTTGAATTTGTATATGGATATATAAGTCATGATACATTACTGGTTACAACTTAATACACTACTAGTTTGACGTATATGTAACGGATTTTTAGAGTTGTGAGTCAGTGTGTTGTCGATATAAAGTATCAAATATATGTGAATTTCTTTTTTTTTAATATATCAATATGGAAGAATGGGTAATTATGACTAATAGGTATTAAATGTATCATGTTGTTGATGTATCTTTGATACATTTAATAATGAGTATGCAATAACAAGTATCTGGTACTTATGTTATTTATAGATCGTTAAGATAATTAATAAAAATGTATTTTTTTTTTATACATGAAACAGTAGTTTTTCTAATGTATATGGTACAATTGCAGTTATGTATTAGTTCAACTCTGTGTGTGGATACATAATTACTATTCTATATGAACCAAATCATCTTGAGGTGATGGAATGAAGTGACCTGGTGGATCATCTTTATCGATAACATATCATGCCATGGCCTTTTCACTATCGTATTTTCATATACAATGCTCCATATCTTGTGTGAAGATATTCAGCTCGGAAACCATCTGATGAGATGTTGATTTTGTCGCTAAGGAACTCAGCAAAGGCAACTACAAACATTTCACAGTCACTACAAGAAGAAGTAGATACATTATAAAATTGAATTAAATGTATAATTAAGAACTAATTGATACAACTTGATACATTACTAGTTTGACGTATATGTAATAGGTTTTTAGAGCTATGAGTTAGCGTGTTGTTGATATAAAGTAGATATATGTTGAGTTCTTCATTTTTTTAATGTATAAGTATGGAAGACCGGGTAATTATGACTAATAGGTATTAAATGTACCATGTTGTTGATGTATCTTTGTTACATTTAAAGAATGTAGATACATAACACAATTGATTTGGTACTGTCAATATAGCCTTTTAAATTTGAATAAGATTGAAGATACATTGTAGAACTTGATATATATAAATGATACATTAGGTAGTGTTTATGTATCAAGTACAGTTATATTGAGCAGGATAAACACTAATCGAAAATTCAAAAACATTAGGGTTACGTATCAATACCTTAAATGTGAGCATGATACATTGCATAAAATAAAGGCTATTGTAGCAGTAATGTATCAAAGTAGTGATAACACTAAGAAAGGCTAATTTAAGAATCAAAATAAATGAGATATATTGAAAATCTTCAAGTTTGATAGTGATGGTCGTGTAACGACAGATCCAACTTTTTTTCCTTTTTGGGCGTTTTCCCAATAGTAGATATAGAACTCGAGCATGCATCCTTTTTCAACCTCAAATTCTTCATGATTAATGGGTCGTTTCGTTGTTTATATCTATTTTTATGATAGTTTTCATCATCAAAATCAAATACACAAGATACTATATCTCCAAAAGGTTTTATTTGGGTAAGTTCGATACTAAAAGAGGGAGCATAATTCATAAGTATCAAAAAATTGTAGATGAAAAAGCTAATTTTTTTTATTAAAAAAACGATAATTGAAGAACTGGAAAGAAGAAAAAATTGATGAAGAAATAGTTCTACCTCTTTAGGAACTTGAAATAGATGAACTGGAGAGAGAATAGATTTGAAATTCCAAAAATGGAGTGATGGAGACAACTGCTGATATATGGGAGTGATTTCAGACGTGAAAATAGGAACAAAAATCGTTAGGTTGGAGGGCTATGAGTTATGTATCCGGCAAAGGAATGAAGGAGAGGAAAATAGGAATTTTTGTAATATTTTGAAATGGTAGGGAATTTAAGAGAATATGGAAAGAAAGGTTGTGTAGTTATGTAATTTTTTTTTTTTTATACTAAATGGGCATGACCCGTGTCAACACAGTCCAACACTTGATATTTTCAAATAGTTAATTGATTCTTTACATTGTCATTTGGTGATGAAGGATAAACTTATATGATAGTATTATTGATGCAATTATAATACATACACACACACATATATATATATATATATATGAAAATGGTAAAGCTATGGTAGATACATTTCCAAATATGCATGTTGGCAGAATCAGATGCACAGATCAAAGTAATCTGTGTTGCTTCTATTTACCACATAGATTGTATATTGTCTTTACAAAGATTCTGGTTCAATTAATTTTTGTTTCTTAAAACAATTAACGATCAACTTTCCTATTTTTCTCCTTGCTCGACATTTATTTTCTATACCACAAAGAGCATTTCTACTACCTGTCATCCTAGAATAACTATGTGATATGGTTCACACATTTTCCCTCTGCTAAAAATAAATTAACGGCAAAATTTAAGTATGAAGAAATTTGATAAAGTCAACAAAATTACCTATTGCTTTGACAAATCTTGGTATAATAAATCTTAAAATAAATACGGCTTCTATATACTTCAAAATGTTAACAGATATTAAAACTTGATATATGTGCTAAATACAAATAGTAAATGTTATAATTACTTCATAGTATGTGTAGTAGTGCATCTCACCAACTTTCTACGAAGCCTATTGTATGCCAACATCACGAATAATATCACCATTTTGAGAAAGAAAAAAAGCTGAAAGTTCATGTTATTTTTTAAAAAAGAATACAATTGCATTTCAATATTTTAAGCTAAAACAAAAAATTCAATTATCCATATTTACATCATCAAATATTTTCAACGTCTTCATTTGAATTACTTAAACACTAACTCCTACTCAATAAATACTTTTTTTGTTCAATAATAGTTGTCCACTATTGACTTTATCCACTTCTTAAAAAATTAGAAATAGAAGAGTAATTTTACTATATCACCCTTTAAATACAATTATAAATACAATGTCTTGAAAAATGTAATAGAGAAATAATAATCGGCAAAGGGCCAAATATACCCATGTACTATAGGAAATAGTTTAAATATACCCCTAGTTATACTTTTGGGCTAGATATACCCATTCCGTTATACGTTTGGGCTAAATATACCCTTATGATTAACTGATGACACGTGGACGACCATGATTAAAAGAACTATTCAATTTAATATAAATCAAATTCGAATATAACTCGCCCCTCCCAATAATTTAAATCGACCTAATCTATTGACCCACCCAATTTATCTTTCAAACAAGAAACCTAATGTCCGATTGAGTTCTTTCCAGAAAACTTACTTCAACTTTAACATCTTAAATTGCTGCAGGTTTCACGCCGCAACAAATGCTGGAGTTTTTTTATTGCAGCAGCCCACTTGCTCTTTGGAATCCTTAGCTGGGGAATCAATCACGATAATCAACGAGTAAAGGGATAATAATACACCAACACGATGTCATGTTTATGACAACCATCAAGTACGAAGTCTTGTAGATGAGCCTACTGATGAAAGGAGCAAGTGGAAAACACGCCACCACATAATCATATCCTTAGACTTATTTTGTAGACTTAGATATTTGTGTATAATTTATGACTTGTGTTGTGTTTTATGAATTCTCGAGAGAACTCAATCGGATGTTAGGTTTCTTGATTGAAAGAAAAATTGGGTGGGTCAATAGATTAGGTCGGGTTAAATTATTGGGCGGGGCGGGGCGGGGTGGGTTATATTCGAATTTGATTTTTTTAAATTGAATAGTTTTTTTAATCCTAGCCATCCACGTGTCGTCAGTTAATCATAAGGGTATATTTAGCCCGAAAGTATAACAGGAGGGGTATATTTAGCCCAAAAGTATAATGGGAGGGGTATATTTAAACTATTTCTTATAGTACAGGGGTATATTTGACCCTTTGGCGAATAATAATTAATGATAAGGGTAAATTAAGAAGTAAGTGTAAAATTATCCATTGATTTCATAAAGTAGACACGTATTGTTGAACATCCCAATAGTATAATGAACAACTATTATTGGACGAAGAGAGTAAGCATATAAATTATGTAATTGATGATGTATGCTTGGTAAGCTTGTTTACACAATTTTTAAGACATACGGAGTTGCATGAATCACGTGCAAGATTAGTTATCTAAAAGTAAGACCATCTTAACATTTAATAATTAATATTCAGCGTATAATTCTCATAAAAAAATATATATACTACTTTTCTTTTTATTCTTTAGATCATATTCTCCCAACACACAAATAATATGGCAAAGATTGTTGTTTGAACATTTTAAAATTAACTAAAAGCACTTCATAATCACCAATAATATTAACATTAGAATATGCAAAAGCCACTATAAGGAACAGAAGATTATGATATGTTTACTTTTCTCCATTTGTCCTTTTGAGAACTTGCTTCTCCATTTGCTATTTTTTTTTCCACATGAAATGTACTTGTGCAAAAAATGCATATTAGAGAAACTAACCACAATTCATAATTTTATCATTGGCCTAGTAGTTCTTTATCCATATTACTTGAGTCGAAAGATGAAAAAAATATTAACTTCTTAAGCTAATATATCTCTATTTATGAAGATAAATACTACTTAAATTGATTTCACTTATTAGTTGAAATAAGCAAAATCATATACGCAGACTTATTCATGTCAATCGATCCTCCTAACCTACATGCATATGCACAAAGTTAGACAATGCATACATTTTTACTCATGCAAGTTATAAATAGTTGATATATTTTGATAGAGGATTATCACCAATTGATCCAACTTGAACGATCTCATATCCAAGTAAATGCATTTAAAACAAATATTTTTTTGACAAAAATAATATAATGACAAATATTGTTGAATAGTTCTTTCTAGTGAATGTCAATAATGTATTTTTGGAATTCCTAAAATACAGATGCTTACCTAATAGAACCCTTAATGGAGGAAAATTGCTTACTTGTTTTGGACATTTCATCAAACACTTAAGTAGTGTAAGAAGTTGTTCCTTCAGATTTCATAAAGGCTTTTGAATACAACACCAAAATTAAAGCACATAGTCCATTCTGTGATGATTGAACTGTGTAAAATGATGGTCTCCAAGAAGAAACCGAGGTTAATTCAGAAATTTTCTTTCCTCAATTTTCAATTATGTCAAACAAATAGATTCTAAAATTTCAAGGAGTTGACAATGAAAAAGAAAGAAGAACATTTTAAAGTACACGTGTCGTGTTTTCACATACAGAGCACGTGTTCAAAGGAGAAGGACCAAAAAATCAATATAGACGTTTCTATAGAAAAGGGGTAAAATTTTCAATTTTCAATTTAGTACAATTAACAAAGCTTCTTGTACAACTCTGAAGTTAAGTGTTCGTACACCTACTCTCTCACTTCTAAATGAGAGAATAATTTCAACATTATTGAGGTATTTGTATAATTTCAAACATTATTGAGGAATTTGTATAATTTCAACATTATTGAGGTATTTGTATAATTTGTTTTGTGTATTTTTGGTGATTTGTATTTCTATTAAAATATTTCACATTATGTTGTATATGATTTTATGGATTTAACATATCAATGTTTATTGCGGCTTTCTTACCTTTTTAGACCTTATTTGTGTGTGTATATATAAGTCAATTTTTGACATATTTATTTATAAAGTTAAATATATCTTTCTTTTTTTGGCATAAGTCATATTTGGTAAGAAATTATAATCAAATACAATAACCATGATTTGTGGAATTGTTTTTAGTAACCTAAATTACCGCCTCTTTAATTAAGTGATGAGTCTAATTTGTATAAAATTACTTTTTTAGCTAGATATACAATAACTACTGAAATTATAGCTACACTACATAATTAAGCAAATTGTAGCTAAGGAGGCTCATCATGTTTCAACTCTTAGCTATTCACGAAATTTCCTCTTTATTAAAAAAATTACGTCGATTGACAAACATTACTAGTGTATTGTTTAATACAACTATAGTTTCATATAATTAAGAATTGTGGTTACAATTTAATGAAATTTGCTATGAAGAATCATATATATATATATATATATATATTTAAAAGAACCCTAGGCTTGCCTACGTGGGCCACCACAAATCAGGATTCCCTTTTAATTCATTTATTTTTAAAACTAGCCTTCCCCTCCTCTCAGAATTCTTCACAACCGTCACCACCGTCTTACAAATTAAGCCTCCACCAAATCTTCCATATGTATAAATATCAACCCCCCTTTGACTTACTTAAACAAACTGATCGCCAGATAGGAATACTGGGCAAACTTAATCCTATGTATACTTGCATTGTTGCATGCATTAGTCAACCTTTTCTCGATAATCTTACGTTACCTTTGGTGATTTGAGTTAATCATTTTTTTGTCTAGGGGTGGTACAATATAGATTGAATGTCAATGTCATTTATTAGAGCTTTGTGATATCTAAAGTACACGTTGTTGGATTTTAAAAGGTATGAATGAAATATGCAGAGTTCCGACTTTCATAAAAAGTTGTGACTTTTATGAAAAGTTGCGACTTTTATGAAGAGTTGTGAATTTTATGAATTGTTGTGACTTTTATAAAGAGTTGCGACTTTTATGAATTGTTGTGACTTTTATGAAAGGTTGTGACCTTTCGGAAGGGTTGCAACTCTTCCAAAGTGTTTTGGCCTTTCCAATTATGCACAATAAGCATTCGTTCACACTACTCTTTGTTCTCAATAAATAGAGGGGTTCCCTCTCATTTTAAAACAACAAAATTTTGAACTACTACTTCTTCTTCTCCTCCTCATCCTCCTCCTCTTCCTCCTCCTCCTTCTTCTTCACAATTAAATATTCGTATATTTTGCTCCTGTTGAGTGGCTCACTGACACAATTATTTGTGTATCAATACATTGGTGAATAGAATCATTCTATCGTGAGGGGATCTATTCCTTAAACCTCGGGTACTAGAGGGGAATAATTTCCTTAAGGGGGCACTGTGCATTCAGTGGGCTTGATTTTTTTCTTTCTATTTCATTCTATTGTTACAAATTTTGATTTGTTATTTACAGTCATTAATTTATGCATATGTTATTAATTGTTGTTTTTAGTAAATGAATTAAACTTTGTTGTTTATATTTATGCAAAGTATTGTTATAAATATTTGTTAGCACGGATTAAATAACACACGTTAATTGAGTATTCACACAAGTTTTCTCTACTGGAATTGTTGAAGGTAAAATAAAAAAAAAATCCCTTAAAGATCTATACTACCATCACTTAAAGACAAAATTCAAAATTGGTATGCCATTGTAAGGACATAACGACCTTAAAACCCTTATCGTACCTTGATGTGCAGAGTGAACTAACAATAGAAGACAAGAATTAATAAATTTTTGACATGATTTCAATGATGTTGTGTTGGATTACCTGTAGAAGAATATGACTAGATTGGAGCCTCTTTTAATCCCATTGACATAGATAACTACAAAATAAATTAATTACTCATATTCAGTATGAAGTATGAATAGATTCTCAAGTTTACTGCAAGTTGTAAATATTTTTCGTGAAGTAATAGATGTGTTTCTCGACACTGCGATGTCACACTCCGAGCCTACACCCCTGGGCGTGACTGGCACTCGAGAACCATTGCTGGCCCCAAGCGAACCATTGGCCTGGCTTAACTACTAGCGGAAGACTTAACATAGAATAATTTCAAATGAAAGCTTTAACTCAAAAATATCTCAAAACAAACAACTTAGAATAGTTTAGAAATAAACATTCACTAGCCAAAGAGGCAACTCAAATCTTAACATAAACAACTGAAAATGAAAAGACTCATGAACTAATGTCTATCTATCTATGAAGCCTCTAATACTATGAGGGGTGTCGAGACAAGACCCCCGATCATCTAACAATTGAAATGAAAAAATATAATAAAGGCATCCTACGGAAGCAAGGAGGCTCACCAAATAACTCTGGAACTCAACTGGATCAATGAAGCGTTGAATATTGATCCTGGTCACCTGTATCTGCATCATAAAAGATGCATACCAAATGGCATCAGTACATGGAATGTACGAGCACGTGAGGGGAAATCTAAACAAGACATAATCTTGAACTAGAGCTGAAAGAAACACTTACCTCATCTCAACTCAACTCAGGGATACTCTACTTATTTCAATATAAAGCAGTAGTAAAGAACGTAATATAAAGAAAAGTTTTTAAAACAGTAGATACCAACTCAATGTAATTAAAAATACAATATACTCGGTTTGTATGCAAGGATACAAAATAAACTCTATTTGTATATGAAAATACAAAAATAAACTTTGTGGGAGATTCTCTAACCCACAACCATCACTATGAGCTATGTAATGATACATCGTCTAGCCCATGCTGCCAGAACTGTCCTATACTTTGTCGGGGTATAGAACCTACTACTAAGTGGATTCACTAGTCTATGCTAAAAGCATTAAAGAATCATCTAAAAAGTATGACCCTTTCTACCCACGTTGGCTATATGGTTTATGAGTACTTTGAGTTATCTGAACTCATCCCCTTATCAGTGCTCAATACTACTCCCAAAATGTAACTAGCTCATATGTTTAAAAACATAACTCTTTCTGTGGTTTGAGATTATTACTCAAAAAAAATCTCTTAACAGAGATGGTACTCAAAACTGCTCAAAAACTCTTTTGGAAATTGGTGTTTCCTCTCATCTTAAATGTGAAAACATTTACTCTTGGGAATACTTAGTTCCCATATATCATTTTAAAGAAAATGAACTCAACTCTACTCTTTCTCAAACTCAAGTGCTCAAGTCTTAAAACAAGTTAAAATTATTGTAAAAGACTTATTAAAATGACTTGGAAGAACTCTCAAGACTTGACTCTTAGCTCTACCCTGAATTTGAATTATGAATTCAAGGTTATGATTCATGTTAGGAATCATTTCTAGATATTTAGAAGTGGTTTAGAGTAGTTAGAATCGGGGGGTGGAGGGTGGGGGGTAAAGGTACCCTTTGAAAGAACTCTGACGGACTAAACGACGGAGAAAGGGTGGGGGCAGGCGACCCTGGCGTAGTGAATAGCGCCAACCCTTGAATTACAGAGCAGCAATTGGGGCACACTGTCTGGCGCAGGGCACCAGGCCCCTACCTATAGAGCCTCTCTACTGGCGCGTTGGTGGGGCAGTGCGACAGCCCTTGCCCAGAAAACCCCAACGAAAATTCTTACTTGTTTTCTAACCCTAATTCGCCTAGAATCGAATGGTTTCTTCCCCAATAACTTAGATTCGAATACCCAACATTAGTATACGATAATCCACTCAAAATACTCAAACTTATCTCAAGAACTCATCAAAACCCATCCCAATTCAAGAACGGAAACAATACTTCAAGAACTCAAACTCTTCAACTTCAAGAACGAAATTTCACTGAAAATAACATAATTGACGTGTGGGTGAAAGAATTCAACACTATGAGAACTCACATACCTCTTAGGATCGAATCCTTGGCGAAATTCCGCAACAAAACTTCAAGAACTTGACGAACGCCTTGACTTTTCTCCTTTTCTCCTCTTTTTGAACTTCTCTCAAAACCCTAGCGTAAATTGGGATTTGTAAAACTGAACCAAATCATTTTAGACCCCTAAATATTACAAAAATTTGTTTATGCTGATAGGGTAAGGAAAAGACCAAAATACCCCTCTTAAATCCAGGTAACCTTCCTTAACCGGACAACAGATTTTGAAATGATCATATCTCCCTCATCCGAAATTGAAAATTAGCAAACTTAGTGGCGTTGGAAAGAGGATTCCAAGACCTTTCATTTGATATCTTATGGGCCACCTAACTTATCCTATACTGAAATTTATGGTCGTTTGGAGTTGACTCAAACTCATAACTTAGCATAACTTGCCAAAATTTTCAATTTGACTCTTTCCAACTTTGTTCTTTCTATGTTTAGCTCTTTTCTAAGGCAGGATGTTACATGCGAATGGAATAGAAGTGTAGTTTCAACTTGAACTCCATCACTCTGGTATACTGATTTTTAAAAAGCACCCAAACAAACTGATAGTTTTGTGTAATATTTTTCGCTTTCAAGTATATATGATAAGTTGAATTGTTGTTCAATATGATACATTCTTTCTTTAGTTTCCCATTTTAATGTTTTCTTGTGATACATTTCAATTAGGAACTTTAAAATGGTATATGTAAAGCAAAAGGTATGGCTGAACTTTCTACACGTTAAAATTAGAATATTTGTTTACTTTTTTCAGCCTTTTAAAATTTATTTATCTCTTCACCGACAATTATATATTTATTAGAAAAATTACTATCTAAGGTTGATGTTCATTTGATTCCCCAAAAATATCAAATAGTAACACTTTCTGGAAGCAAAAGGATAAATTATAAAATTATTAATGTTCATTACTACATAATCTTGTATGTAAGATAATATAGTGCTTTAGTTTTAATGACCGGTAGGTTTTAAGTATTATTTTATAAATTCCGAATCAATTGTATAATTTCAACACTTATATACAATTACTTATTTATATATATTAATTATTTGTATACAATACAAATAATTGTATATAATATTACTTGTATAAACTCAATTTGTATAATTTATAAATAAAAAAATAATGAAATATACATACAAAAATTAACATAACAAATAGAACTATAGATATGGAGCGTAATTAGGCAAATTGTAGCTAAAGAAGATTATTAAGTTTAATCTCTTAGCTATTTATGAAATTTCCTCTTTATTATTAACCACAATCTCTAAATCCCTCCACATATTTGTTGTTTTTTCCTCGAGAAAATTTGAGACGTGAATATGGGTCAGCTTAGCTTATCTCATATCTCATGATTTGATATGCTTGAGCTAAGCTTTTTGGTCTGGCCCAAGTAAGTTCGTTGATCCATCAAATTTCGAAGTCTGTGTGGGTATTGACAGTTGACACTATTAAAAATTCACTAATTTCACATTGAAATTTCTCACTGAAAAATATTCAATGGCTATTTTCATAAATATTTTGATTGAATCAATGAAAGAAGGAAAAATGTTTATTTGGGAAAAGCCATTATTTCCAGTAGTGTGACAAATCTAGATAAAATGATAAAAATTACCAGTTATGATCGATGGTAGGTTCAAAATAGTCCCTTAAATATATAAGGAACAAATTTGATCTTTAGAATTTGTCAAAAGTTAACAATTTTATTCTTTATCAAATAATCACTGAACTTTTGTCTACTAAATTAGATGGGAACAATGAAGAAAAAAAGAAGCGAAAACTCATATTTAGAGGTCGACGTTTAATTTGAGCAATTCAGTTTGGATATGAAAACACTAGTTTGAATTTTTTATTCAAGAAATTAAAAATCCAAATATAATCCATATAAGTGTGGATTGAATTGTTCTCTTAAGTTCGATTTCAAATTAATCAGTATGGTTATTTCAAATTTTCAGCTTTTAGTCAATGTGCATCTTAATTCACATTATTCATTTTCCTAATAGAGTATATTGACTGATTTTGTAGGATATTTGACTTTATTATTAGATATATGTGCTAATATCTAATTTATTATAGGGATAAATATAACGTATAGAATTTTGAAGTCCCAAATCCAAATTTTCGAGAATTTAAATCCAGAATTCAATATCTTTTATTAGAAAATATCCACATCGAAAGTTCAATTAGATTTCGATTTAAACTATGTCCAACCCTACTCACATTTAGAGGTACAATTTTTGTAGTTTTTGCTATATAGTCTGGTGCAATTTCTTGTGTTGCATATTTTATGATTTGACAGAATTTTCAATTCGGTATATACTTTAAGGGACGACTATTTTGATCAAGGAGTGAACATTTTCTTTATTTCGAAAACCAATACTATGATTATGTTCTTTAAGCAATAAAGAGGTCAAAATAACAATATGACAGCAAGGAAAATATTAGCAATACAAGAAAAATCCAAAACTATATGCTATGCATAAAAAATATTAATGAAGAAGTCACATATTTTTCTTGATTACCGAGAAATCTTCGAGGATCAATGGCATAATACTCTGTGAATAATGGTCTTGTCTCTCTAGCCTTCACCACTTAAATAGAATCCAAACCTGGGACGCTTATTCTACAATTTAAAGAAGAATACAAAATATTGCTAGTTATTTGTTACTTGATTGTCTTAATCCGATCTTTTTCGGCATGTGTTTTTGTTGTATCACTAGTCCCTCCGATAGAAAAAGGAGAAACTAGGCTTTCAACGTAGATATCTACACGCCACCAGTTATCAACATTAATATTCACAGATCTGAGTGAGTCATCGCTTGTATCGTATATCGTGAAGTTTGATATAAAACCAACCATAATTTCACCTTTATTTGTTATGTAAAATGGAAGAGCATATGAATGTGCATAATCAACATACCTGATGGTAATATCTTTGTCCAAAATTCTTTAATCTCATATTCCTTCATAATTTAATTAAATAGATACATGTTTTCCCTCATTATTAATATAGACGAAAAGATCAATTCCCAACACTCCTAGTCGCAAATCATTATCTCCTTTTCCGTAGGATGACGGCTCCACCATTTTCCATTTCTCATCAATCAAATCAAGAGAAATTAATATGTGGTCCTTATGATAGACATTACCAACCCAATGAAGCTTCCGATTGACAAACTGACTCGAACAACATAAAATCACCTCAATGAAAATAATGGATGGTTCTCCATGAATCACTCTTTAGGCTATATATTCCGACCTCAACATCACGGAGAGGATATGAAGTGAATTTCACTACCTTATAATCATCATGCAATTCATCGTATCCAAAACCACACATAAAACAACTAACAACTTCCCTAAAATTATTTCTATAATCAAGTAATTTATTGTACTTTCTAATGGCGGGATTCCATAGAAACATATCATTTGGCCGCTCGACAAAACAAAACAATCTGAAAAGGTTTTTGGTAATCTTTCATGGGATAATTAAAGTAAGATGCCTCAATCACATCAGACTCATAAAGTAAAGACCTAAGAGACTCCTCCTTAAAATTTTGCTTTGTATAACTCAACTTGAACCTATGGTGTGTATTAGCGTAGCATTTTGATATTAGTAAAATGTTAAATCATTCTACCAATAATAAGTGTTGCACATTGACAATATTTGGGTGCATTCATTGCACGTTTAAGGGCATTACAGTGCTGCCTTTGGTGCAACATTTGTTTGTCCATTTGATGGCATTTCCCCTAACTCTCATTTAGTTTGTGATAAAATGTGGTCATAAGTTTATATGAAACTCATATAACCACTAACTCATTATACCTTGTAATTTATATAACCGCTAGACCATGTGTCTTCTCTATTTACTACCTCATTACCGTCATATTCTTTGCAAGGAAGAATTCCTCACCTATAAATAATGTGGTCTTCCTTTATATTGGTGATACATACAAGAATGATACAAGAATAGTACAAAAAAAGATAGAGAAAAAAATATGTATTGAGGTTAGTGTAGTGAAAGAGAGAGCTGGGACAAAGAATAATATTCTAAGTCTTCAACTATATTCACTATACAAAAAAGAGTAATTATATATTGAAGGAAGACGTTCTTTTTGTGGAGCTTTGAGCTCTTCAACTAATCTGGAGTTGTTTGAGTTGTACACATTGTTGGGTTGTTGTATCCTAGAGGGGACAAGTCCTGAGTGATACCGTTGGATCGGTGTAGATTATGTCGTAGTGTGCTTGAACCTCCTTAAAGAGAGCGAGATATCCGCGCCTCAGCCTGAATATTTTCTTAATTCATTTTATTTTCAACTATAATTTATCGTATTTGTGGTATATTACACCAATAATTTGAAGGAGATCCATTTTTTGTTTCAGTTTGAAAAAGTATGGATATCAATATAGAAGATCTCAACATCATTCCGCTAAACGTTGCTCTCTTCGAGAGATGGAAGAGATGGATGTACGAGTAAAGTATGTTTTTACTTATGCAATTCAAGCGGAGAAAAGGTAAAAAAATTACCTTTTATTTTTCATGAATAAAGTGAAACTACTTTTCATGAATTTTCTTTTATTTAAATTCTTAATATAGTGGGGGTTCATGAAATTAGAAAAAATCATTGTGAAATTGTGATTATTTGCATCTTTGAGATATGCTCTAAAAGTGTGTGTGTGTGTCTATAT
>JAJOOR010011775.1:0-14203 GCA_036250505.1 Solanum acaule | reverse complement strand
AAGTGTATGCATATACATTTTCCTGTCTCTAATCAATATCTTAACTTTTTGTGTACTCCCAGAGAAGACTCTTATCTGTCCAGACTGCCAGTTGCTGTTATTGAATCTTGGTACCAACGACAAGGTTACATCAAGTCCATGGCAAACTTGATTGAGCAGGAGTTACATAATTTCATTAAGCCTGAGGAGGTAGCATATCTTATTTCTTTATTTGTGTGGCCTTAGTTTCTGATCATCATGGTTATGCTTTTAGTTTGGTGATGAACCGTTCTTTATTATTACTGGGAATTTTTTACTATTTCCAACTCAATTCTAAGAGGGATGTATTGTCAGGTCATGATTTTCTTTAGTGCCCATGGAGTGCCAGTCAGTTATGTTGAAAATGCTGGTGATCCATATAGAGATCAGATGGAAGAGTGCATTTTCTTGATAATGAAAGAGCTGAAAGCTAGAGAAATCAACAATGATCATACCTTGGCTTACCAGGTTTGTCCTAAAGCTTAAGTCCTCCAGATCACTTTTTGTGTTACCCGTAGTTCTCCACATTCTGCAATACCATGTACATTCAGCTCTTCCTAATGGTGCCCTCTACGTGATTTATTAGAGATCAGAAATAAATGTATTTTTCCACGCTGCAATGACTCAAAGTTCAGTTTAACCAAACTCTATGTGCTTTTACTGATCAGTGTTCACGTCAAAGTGGAACTGTTCCATATTTTTCTCCTTTTTTTTCCTTCCTCCTATTTTTAAAACAGTCTTTTCTTGTGAGGAAGTTTGTAGGGGTTTGAGACAGAATATGACTCCCCTTTTCCTCATTTTACTTCTATCTTGTTCTGTTTCATAAAATATGACGTTTTCCCAAAAATGCCAAAAGTTCATCCCTCAACATCCAGATTGATTTTAGTTTTACTTGTATTATTTCAAATTTGATGCGACATCTTTTCTACCGACTCCAGACTTTTTTACATTTCAGATTTTCCTAACTCTTCTCTAAACTCAGTGTTAATAATCCTTCATCACATTTTATTCTTATTCTTATACTACGTAAAATGAAGAAACGCAATTTCATTAATGTGGGGAAGTTCCTGTATACAAGAAATATACCAAAAACTAAATATAGTGGGATGAAGGTACTTTTCCCTCGTGGTGAATTAATTCAGTATTATCCTTTTGCATTCCAGAGCCGAGTTGGTCCTGTACAATGGTTGAAGCCATATACTGATGAAGTTCTTGTTGAGCTTGGACAGAAAGGTGTAAAGTCTCTGTTGGCAGTTCCTGTAAGGTATGCATTCTAGCACCTGAAACTTATCTTCTCAATGAGTTGTGGTGTCATGGGATCAAATCTAAGTGCTATCTATTTGTTGGGCGATTTTTTCTTAGATTAATGACCTCTTTTAGACTTTCTATGGGCTGTCATGCAAATTTAACATGGATACATTTTGTTGAAAACTATTTCAAATCTACTATGGTTTCTCTAGCCAGACCTGATTTGCTGGAGAAGGTAACAGGAAGACCACATGACTCATGGGTCCTATTGCTCCAAATTGATATCTTGAATTTATAGAAAGGATCGTCACTTATGGATGCTAATCTCTTGTGCATGAGAGGTTGGAAAATTAATACTTCGACTATTAACCGTGAGAACCTCTTTGATTAGTTGGAAGAAAAAGAAAAGGGGGTGAGATGTTTTACCTTACTTGAAGTGTCTTGAAATTCTTTAGTTAGTGCCTTAGTGGTATTATCCTAATGGTTTTAAGTCTCCTGCATATTCATAAAACTGATGTGGGATTTGGAGCGACAATAGCCAACTGTCTCTGAGATACATTTTAGTTGTGGGATTTAGTAAGGGACAATTGTTTCGTTGACTTGGTAGGAAGTGCTTCTTCTCATATGAATGTTTGTTGGCTTACTTTTTACTTGTCTGCAAAATAACACAATCTCTTGCTTTATTCTTGATATCTCACCTAATGTATTCATGCTATTGGAATTTCAGCTTTGTGAGCGAGCATATAGAGACTCTTGAAGAGATTGATATGGAATACAAGGAGTTAGCACTTGAATCGGGAATTGAAAATTGGGGTCGTGTTCCTGCTCTGAATTGCACCTCCTCTTTCATAACTGATCTGGCAGATGCAGTTATTGAAGCATTGCCTTCGACAATGGCAATGTCAACGTCCACTGGTACAGAGGAAGAAGTTGACAATGATCCCATGCAATATTTTATGAAAATGCTTTTCGGATCACTATTAGCATTTGTTTTTCTGTTTTCACCCAAGATGGTATCGGCTTTTAAGAAGAACATACTTTAGGGAGGACAGAGATCCTTTACAGAAATAGTACAGAGATCAAGAAGCAATATCTGTGATGCCACCTGAAAGATTTTTGATTTTTTAAACAATTTATAAGTGTTGTTTCTCTTAGTTAAGATACTAGGTATCACTTTTATTAGAGACTTGATTCAACAGTTTTGAAGTGCTAGTATTCTGTCTCTGGCGCAGCACTTGTGCATAGAAAGATAACAAACAAATCAGAGATGCAACAATCTTTGTGGCTTCAGTTTTAGACTCTACACAAATATCTTCTATTTCTGTAAATTTACGAATTATTTTCTATTATACAATAGATTTCTCTTGATTAAGCATTTGTAGAAACAACTAGGACAAATTAAGTAGTTAAGTAATGCATCTTGATGAGATACTTCTAATAGTTCATTGGTGCAAGACGTGAAAACAATAAAGAGAGAAATGCAAGGTAAGCTTATGTGGTCTAGCCTTTCTTAGACCCACACTTGTGCTCAAGAGAAGCTTAGTGCAGTGAGCTAACATGAATTCTGGCAATGTAATTGGACTCTCATGTTGATCTGAATGAATCGTTCTTCTTAAAGCAAATGTGAACTTAGCAAGACGCCAAATTCCATTTTGTAGGGAAGGAGCCTGCGATGTATGTCTAAAAGCAATTGCGATCTAAGCAAGACACCGTATTACAACATTTTGTGGGAAAGGAGGACCTACTTAATATGGAACTCATAAATGTAGTGATTAGTATGATGACCATTATCCTTTTTGACATACAATCTTGTATGTGTTCCTAAGAAGATAAATTTGTCCATTTTTTGGAGTCTCAAAAGAGCGTGGAAATGCATGTGTCTTAAATCGAAAAGAGAACTCCAGAAAAATTAGAATTTGTGTATTGAGTTATAAGGCTCTAGTAACTAAATGAAGTTGTAACAAATATTATGGAAATAAATCGACTTCAAGGCTGATGAATCTTGCATCAGATATACTTTACAATAAACAAAGCAAACTAGACGTGTTCCATTAAAATAAATTGAAAATGTCATAAACCGAAGTTAACTATCCAAAAAATCTCAATTAGGTCCTTGTATTCTTGGTGAAAACTCATGAACACAGTTTGAACACCCTCAATCCAAATCTTTACACTTTATCTTTTAGAAACACTCAAATCACGAGAGAGGTGGTAAGAAAACCTGGCGTGCAATTTCCTCATCCGTCAACCCAAACAATTTGGCAATATCATTCTCAGGATACAAACTTAAGTTCAATATCCAAGAAACTTTTCTTTTCAATTGAACAGCGTAAACACATCAGTCATCGTGCTATTTGGTACGTATAACGCTGATGGTCTGTCAAAGGATGAACAGGAACAGAAAAAAAAAAAAACCAAAAGCAAACACTGGGAGAAAGAATCACTCACCAGTACCTGAAATTCATTGTCCGGTCAATTCAGATTCATGCTGGAAAAAGAGAGGCAAAATGCTCCCTCCCAAAAGATTATCCATGTCAAAAGCTCAATCTGAGACCTTTAGTTGAAGGAAGAGTGATCCTTGCATCGCAACACACCCCTTGTAGGTATAAGAATGTTATAGTGATAATGTTATCTTCAGGGATTTAATTATGTAACAAGAAACAGTAATCATGAAAACAATATGCTCAAAGCTGCTTTATTGAAGCAAACATATGGCTCCTAACTCATCCTCTACGTAAATTGTACTTGCCAAACATCAAAATTTGAAAATCTGTATCTCGTTGGTATGTGTTATCCCGCACAAGTTAGAGATTGAAGATGATCTTTTATCGACAGTGATACAAGTCATTCCTTTGAAACCTAATATTTGGGAGATTTAGACATAATAACCAGTAATCGTGAACCCTCGACCTACAATCTCCCCAGCACAAAACCAAGCAAAACATTCTAGCCCAAAAAGAGCACCAATGCCAGCATTCTCAATTTTCAGCTCCTGTCTGTGCTTCCACAAGTTCTTGACATCATCAAGTTCCTTCCAGAATGCTTGATAACGTCCAGGAATACTGTCCCAAAAAGAAGAGATATCATTAGTACAACATGAATGAAAGGTATAAATGGAACAAGTTTTCTATCAGGAAAGAAAAAGGAGCATATCTTCTATCTGCTCTGACATAATTCAATAATGTGCCAATAATTTTTATAAAGAGAAGCATAAAACTTTTTGCAACAAATAACTACGACAAATGGAAGCAGAATTACTCTTGCTCTCAGCAAACCAAAAAAATCCTCACAGCAGATACTAATCCAAATTGTCCAGTCCTTTTTTGGGTGATCTGTAATATTCTATTTTCTTGGCAATGAAAATTCCAAAAGATATAGTCCCTCTATCCCGTTTAACAGCATACTTTACAATGGATTAACATGAAATGTTTGGGGCACATAGAAATTCTCAATGCCACTTTCCAGTATAAAAATCATCAAACAAATCAGCATGCCACAGAAAGCAGGACACTGAGAGCAACAAGATCAAAGAGCAATACTCTATTTGATAACTCACCTTGCGAAGTCATCAACAATCATGTTGCTTGGATCCTCCAGAGATGCAGTTGTGTGTGTGTTGGATCCTCCAATAGTTATGCATTTTTGGAGGATCCGATAGGGGAGTCATGATTTTTGTGGAGGATCCGAACAACATAGATCAACAGCAAATGCAAGCTCGAGCAACTTTTGTGAACAAGGGAACTTAGAGAGGATAGGGTCCCGGAAGTTTTTTCAATAAATAAGTGATTCCTCAAAGACGGATCATTAAGGTTCCTAATGAGATGATAGAACAAGAAAAATACTACAACCACAAGATGATGAGCAGTTTGCAGTCTAAACCCTACAGCCCTAAGGTAACCTAGCTACACCCAACTTATGGATAACATGCATCGAAAACAGTAAGAAGATTGGCCCAACATTTCCTACATCCGTCCATCTTGTCTGCTGATTACCAATTGAATACTTTCAAGTAATGGACAGGTAGGTTGAAGCTGTTTTGGATGGCGAAAGGTGATAAAAGGCCACAAGGGTCTGCCTTGCAACAAGGTGAGGCGAGCGGCGAGGCGCTCGCCTTTTTGAAATGCGATACCAATTAATACCAAAAAGTTAAAATATTTAATTGCATATGTAAATAATCAGATTCTCAATAGCAATAACATATTAGCAAATATTTCAATTCAAACACAGAAAATAGATGGTACATACTAAAAGTCTAGAATTTGAATGAGAAAAAAACAAAACAAAAGTCAAAACAGAGGTAGAAGTGACTCTAAAGTATGAAGAAGAAGAAGGAAAAAGAAACCGAGGAAGATGAAATCTGAAGAAGAAATATGTATTGGTTGGACTTTGGAGTAGCCGGAAAAGTCTGGCCGAACTCGGAAAACCCTAAAAGTACCTTTTAACTTTTAAAACCCTAAATTGGTTGCATTTTTTTTAAGATAATACAAAAGGCGAAGCCTTTCCCGCCTTTCTTGCCTCTCGCCTCTCGCCTTTTGTCTCCATGGCGTCGCCTTTTGGAGATCGCCTTGCCACAAAGCTAAAAGGCGATGAAGGGTCGCCTTGCCTCGCCTCTCGCCATTGGTGATGAGGCGATCGCCTTTCACAACACTGGACTTGAAGCAATCATCATTTACTATCTACAAAGACTAAAGTATTTGTACATGAAAAGGATAGAAGTGATGAATAACAAACCTAGCTAAGCGAGTATAGAACACTTGTTTCGCCAAATGCTGGCATTTCTCCACAGTAGGTGGCTCTTGAATGTATTGTTTGTTCTGCTCCAACATCTGCTTGTAGTATGCACATCCATTCTTGGTCAAGAACTTTGAAGCTTCAACGGCCTTTGCTTTCACTATCGGCAGTTTTGACGCCATTGTTTCGTAACCTACAAATAACAATGCACTGTGAAAAACATTGTCACAAGTGTTGAACATAGAAGAAAAGGATATGAAAGTGTGAAATCTGTTAGGGTTTGGCACAAAGTACAATTCAAAAGATCAAATTAAAGAGAATTATATGAAGAAACAACTATACGGAGAAGAATTAAAATGCATTTCAACTGGAATATATGGAGTAAAAAGTAAAAACCATGTCAATAAAGTTCAAACCCATTTTAAGTTCTGACTCAAATGTAAAAACTTATCCGTAATTACTTTTCAGTTTTCATACACTAAATTTCTAATTCTATACACCTAATCACAACACGTTATCGATAATGTTTACAGTTCAGTGATGTCCTCTTCATGATAGAGATAGTTTAGTGTCACGGTATCAGCCTGCATCAAATGGCTGTAGCAAGGTCAAGTACACTAGCTTTAAAGCATAAGTCTGCTTCAAGACTCCTATTTACTTCTCTTATTATTTTGTAACTGAGAAATCCTCGAGGGCCAGTATTTACACAACTCGAAACTCAGTAGATAATGGGTTCCACACATTTTACTATTCATCACTACTCTTTGAAGTAACCGACATCAAAATGGAACATAAATAGTTCATTCTGTTTTCCTCAACATTGGCAATAAGCTTCAGCTAGCTGTGTCTGGATTACACACGAAACCTTTTTTTAATCACGGGCAAGGCATTTAACTATCAAAGACCCAACTCCTAACACATTTTCCTACAACAAGTGATTGATTCACAATTATGAAAACTATAATCACTCTACAAGGACACATTTCATCATTGCACATGGAACAGGTCACAAGTTGCAATTTGTTTGTTTACGCTTTTTAGAATTTCACATAATCTGAATTTTTCATTAAAAATGCAGTCTTTTACCACCCCCACAAACACACAAATATTTCCAAGAAGAGATTCCAACATAAATTGCAATTGAAAGCATATAATAAATCCTCAAGAAGCCCCGTTTGAGGATTAACCTAACCCATACAATGAAAAATTGAAGGCCTTCAAATTATTCAGACAAACAAAAATCAAATAATTAAAAGAAGAGAAGTAGGCATAAGCAGAAAGAGACAGTGAATCACCTCTAAGATCGAAAATGTGATGATTCCTTCAGCTGCAGAGAGAGATAGACCGAGGGTTTTGAAGCTGAATTAGTATATATATTTTTGTATATTAATACATATTTATTTGATCAATATGCTAAATGTGTAACTTGCCCTTTTCTTTTAAGAAAAAAAATTAAGTAGCTTATAAACTTCTTCTTTTTTTCAGTCTTAATGCTTATAAACTAAAAAAAAATAACTTTGGCAAAAATTGGTCATCTTTTATTTATACCTTTTCTGCTTAATAGCTACTATTTATTTTGATAAATATTTTATTATTTTATTCTTAATGTCTTTTCTAATTCTCAAAACACTTCCCCAAAAATATAACTTCAAACTCTCCCCATTTTCTAAAATGTTTTCGTCACTGTTTTTTTTTTTTTTTAATTATTTACCCCTTTCCACTTTTTTGGCTTTCTTGGTGACTCAAACGCAGATCATCGGGTTACCATTCAAGCAATTCCCTCTTATCTCATTTCTTCATTGTTATTCTACTCAATAAGAGTATTTTTTTTTTAATTTGTAATTTCTGTAAATACATTTAAGAACATATGAATCTTATTTATAAATTAAGTTTCTAACACTTCAACACAAAACGTAATTATTTATTAAATAGTTTCAAGACATGATGCTTATCATTTATCAACGATGTCAATCACCTAATCTAAACAGACTCCTGTCATTCTAAAACAATAATTTATTACTTCCTTCATCCCATGATATTTGATTGTACACAAAGTAAATTTAAAAAAAAAATGCATAAAATTTTATATGGCTATAAATCATATCTCAAGAACAAAATAAGGAATTTAAAGATACATTATTTTTAAATATAGAGGAATATTATTCCTTTTGGGACAAATTCAAATTAAAAATGTACTAGGTAAACTGAAACAAAAAAGTACAAATTTTGACACTTGGAACAGAAATGCATAACTACTTGTTTATAAAAAAATCAGTTTTTTCCCGAAAAATGATTTTCAACACTTGTTAATGCTTATCAACTAATTTTTAATTAGCTAAGTCGATAGAACAACGGGGAGAAGGGAAGAGAACATTCCTACAAAGAAAGCATCCTTTTAAGAGTTTTTATATTAGAGAGAAGAAACGAGGTTTGACCAACATGATCATATAAGTAACTCGAGACAAACAAACTTCAACTGAAGTTTCAGACTCTCTTAATACACCAGAAACCTAAACATAATACCAAAGTAAAGCATAACAAAATATGGAAACAATCTTTATATAAAAGGAGCTAGCTATCACTTAATCCTTCCAAGTAGCATCCATTAACTCTGAGGTGAGGCTTTTGGAACCCCCCCAGTACTAGGTTGAACAGACTGGGATGTCGGATTTGCAACACCATTGCCATCAGAAGAGTACGCTGCCGGAGGCTGCACATAACCGCCAGCATAGGCACTACTGTAAGGTGGTGGCTGCTGTCCATAGCTAGCAGCCCCATATCCAGGGTGAGCTGTTGGAGTGCCATAAGAGGATGGAGGTCGCTGAGTCCCAGAATCACCCTGACCATAACCTGATTGAGCAGTTGCTGCCTGTGGATACCCGGGATGCACCGGTGGAGGTTGGGCATAGCCACCTTGTGCACTAGGAGATTGCTGAGGCTGACCATAAGCTGGATGACTAGTCAGAGGCTTTTGGGCTTGAGGGGGCCCATAACCTGCTGCTGACTGGGTGCCATACCCACCTTGGGAAGTAGGTGGCATCCCATACCCAGCTTGAGTAGAGCCTTGAGATGGGTAACTAGGAGTAGGGCTGGGCTGCTGGCCAGACTGATAGCCTTGTTGGCCCACGGCTGATGACTGAGCTTGTGCAGGTGCTTGACTACCATCACCTTGCGTACCATGTGAAGTGTTGTGGCCATCAGAAGTTGGGTTCGGTACATTACCATAGCTTGGAGTAGAGCTATAACCAGTACCCTGATAACCAGAGTGAGCAGCAGGTGCATGATATCCGCCGTAGCCATCTTGGGAGTAGCTCTGTCCCTGGTTGTAACCTGTGGCTGAAGGCTGATTGTAACCGTAGGCAGTAGTATCAGTTGAAGCAGCTGAACCTCCAGGTGTTTGTTGCTGTTGTGGGGGTGCCTGCTGACTATAGTAATCATAACCACCTGCCTGAGACGTTTGTTGATTTGGTGCAGTTGTCTGATCCCAACCAGAGGCATATCCACCAGACGCCTGTTGTGGAGGGTAACCAGGGTAGGGTGGTTGAGACGTGTTATATTGGGGAGATGGACCTGGATATGCTCCAGGTTGAAGGTAACCATAACCAGGTTGTTGCATCTGCGCACCAGGAGGAGCCCAGCTTGCAGGAGGTTGAGTTTGATAACCTTGTTGAGGATATCCTCCAGCCATTCCTGGATTTCTAACACGATTCTGCGAGGAATTGTTGTCTAAAATGAACCAAGAACGATTGATCCAGTTGCATATATTAAGACATTTTCAAAGCGCAAAACAAGCACATAGAGATAACATAAACACAGCAGATAAACCAGCAGCATTACCACAATATAAGCACAGCATAACTGAAAAATTACCCAACATGATACGGAAAATACAGATGCATCAAGACAAGTGTAGGCGCCTACATACCGTACTGGTTGTGTGGTACAAACTCCTGCTTTCCCATCTTCATCCCATTTGAAGCGACAGGTACCATAACAAATAGAAAAGACCATACAAATTCTACATATATGCAAAATAATTCCCAACACAAAAACACTAACAATGGCCAAAGGAGAAATATAGGCCTTAGTGACCCACCTTATTAAAAGATGAAACGATGGTAGGTGAGAGCTTTATGCTGTCAGCAGAGAAATTACTCACATATTGAAAGCATCTCACTACTATCCTGAACTAAATTATACAATCCAGGCTCTCAGTCATCCTAAATAAACACAATTTATGAAGATATTAATTAATCCAGAATAAACACAACAGTTCCATGTTATGGGCTCCAAAGATGAACTCTTTATCCTGGTGCTGTCTTCATGAATAATGACATAGAGTAGACCAAATAGGAAAAAAAAGTGTTATGGAAAAAAATGTCCAAAAAATGACATTAGTGAACACAAACGGAAAATAATATTGCCAACATGTCGTAGCAATTATTTATTTATATAAAGCTGGTAATGTTGTATTCCCTAGCATTAGAAAGGCAACATACCACTTTCTCTTGATACAAGATATGTCAGTCATAAAGACACTGCAAAGCATAACCTAACTACTGCAACAACTGGACTAGAACAAGAAAGAACTTAATCTTCACGGGCATCACTAAGATGTGTGAGAAAAATCTCTACCTCTGTGACTAGAATGTTTATGAATATTCTCAGATGCAACGGATAATCAATTATACGGCACAATAAATGGATTTCTAATTTTGAAATAAAAAATACCAACAAAGTAATAGGAATTTTATGCAGCATAAGTTTATACCTAACAAACATCCTAGAAATAAATCCAGTTAATATTGACCAGTGTGAAAAATTAATAATATCTCAATTTTGACTCCAAAGAGAAAGAAATAATCTCACAACTTGGTCCACTCCCCTGCATCTCTAGAAATGAAGGGTGTCTTTCACTCCAAAAAGAGATAAGTTGTCAGTAGTTAGGTTGGAAACCATACCAGAACACTGCTGAGGGAACACCAACACTAAATGGTTTCATGTTGGTGTCACCTATTGTCCAATACACACTAGCCTACAACATTTCCACAATATCAGTGACTGGACACAAAATTCAACGGATACAGTTTATATCTTATCCTGATATTAACTAAAGAACTCAAACCAAGAATGATCACAATTCTTATAGATAAGAATGCATCCTTAATATTAGAGAAATTTTAGATTGGTTTTAGTTACCTTCTTGAAAAGGCTTGTCACAACCTGCCTCACACAAAATCAAATATCCAGAAGTCCAGTATAATATTGAACAGATCAGTACACAAAATAAAGGGTTTATCTAGATTTTTGTATGATCATCATCAATATAATAACTTAAACCTAACATAGACTTCAGACGAACCCAACCCTGCACCACCTAACCACCTCAATGAATGTGAAGAAACTAATCACAAAACTGACATAAGAAGATGCAATGTCATACTGCAGATATGTTTTACAGATTGACCATTTACCCAAAATCAATATGGAGTTGTACGGAAGAGTGGAATACTGCACTCTCCATGACCACTTGAAACTAGAACTGAAGTATATGACTGAAAGGAATAAGAGAGGACCTAATTACAACTAGGAAAAAAGCATGACTGAAATGAATAAGAATACTCCCCTCAAAAGTAAAGCAGAGCAGGTGCTCATCTCCTTCATACATGGATAATTTGAAATGAATTAGTAAGTCCCATGGACTGAAACTGTAGATAAAAAAGATGTCTGCTAAATGATATCTGCAAGCTATTGAATTCAGACAGGGATATCCATTCATCACAACTTTAGATACAAGTGATGAACAACCAGTGGAAGTTAAGACTTAAAAATGCTCAGCACATCATCCATGATAATTTAGTTAGCAACATAATAAATAATAAAATATTGTGGTTTGAGAAATCCTAATTTAGAATTCAGCTGGGAACTCACTAATGCAAAAAAGTTAGAGAAGGAAAGCTAGAACATTCAAATAAATTGCAATCCTCCACAAATTTAAATCAAGGTGCACAGTAAGAAACAACAAATCCACATCACAAAATACGACATAATCATACATACAACAACATTAACACAGCTGAAAGTGATGGATGAAACAGACAGAGATGTTAGCAGTCAGATTGACAGATTATGCAACTACAGATACCTCACTAGTAACTTCATACACCAGCTGCTTAGCAGCCTCAATCTGTTCAGTTGACCCATCAATTTGTACTGTCCTTTCTGTTGATGTATCACCTGGAGGCAAGTGTAGAGGAATCACCTGTGACAAGTTGGGAAAGGTAAGACAACTGACTTTGAATCTCAACTAAACTGATATGTGATGCTGAAACCACGCAAATCATTAGAGTCCATGCAAAAGGGCATCACTACCATCGCGAAAGTTGCAACACTATCTGCAGAAGATTTTATTATTACCTGAATACGCGCTCCAGTCCTTGCTTGCATATTTTTTATGGTTTCACCTCCTTTGCCAATAATAAGACCAACCTAAAAGCATTTCAATAGGTATGAGAGATAAGATAAACAGGAAACAGTGTATTGCATGATTAACCAACTACAGCAGTAAAAGTCACCTTGTTGTTGGCGACTTTCATTACAAATTGTTCTGCCCCAGCAACCTGTCCAGTTATCCTCCGGGAAACTATGCCTGAACCTCCTGCATCAGCCTATTTGATATATATTGTGCAAGGGAAACACATTTGAAAAGGAACCAATTTTGTGAGTACGCTTTTAGACATTGAAAGCTTTGTCATAATATTCGTTTCTTAAAGGAATTAGTCTAGTGATTTCTTTTATATTTTCTAAAATATATTCTATATCTTGAGTTCTTTGGTATGTTTCTATATTTTCTTTTATTAGATCTCCTAATAAGATGATGTTTTCAGTAGTTGCCTGCCAATATTGGAAGTATTCGTAATTTATCATTAATCTGAATATTCTAATTCTAAGTCGCTCATATTAATTTGTTCTAGTTCTGTGTATATTTCATACTAGGTTTGAGTTGCTAGTTCTAGTTCTTCGTAGTCAAATATTTTTTCCCATATTATTTTCCTTAATTTCTATGTCTTTAAGAGTATATAAAATCAGTGTTTTATAATTTAGTATCATTTCATCATGTAGATAAGTAGTCATGTTTATGTTCTGTTGTTTAATCAATAATTCCCTCATATCATATGCACAATAAATATTGTCTATATTAGATCACTATAAACTAGATTATCTTCAACCTTGTTTCCCTGTCACTATTAACATCGTACTTTCAAAGGTATTTTCTTCCTAAACAGCGCCTCAATTTTGTTTACTCCCCTAACGGCTTCCCTGCCTATGGTTTCAACTTTAGGATGGCATAGTTCTAGAAGTTTTCCCTTTTTTCCTCATGTTAACAAACTAGGAAACATGCTTCAAATAATTCTAGTATATAACAACTAATATAAACTTATTTAATCATGTTATGATATTCAGGAATCAATAGATTTAGCTATGCATAATCATAAATCGATATACCTGTGTAATATCTGATATATTTTGCTCCATTGTTTAGCTTTGAAACTTGAGATTTTTTATTGAATATTTTTGTTTACAAAGAGGCTTGCTTTCCGTCGAGAAAGTCTTGCCTTAGATATGCCTAATGGCTTTCTATTTATACCAGTAGAGATGCTAACTTCTCTATTCCTTACTTTACATCTGTCCACTAATTTAATAATTCACACTATTTTTACTTTACACTTGTCTACTAATAATTTACATACTTTAATAATTCACACTACACTACCACTTACTTTTACAAATAAGACAAACAACTTTACTTTTTGCTTTTTATCTTGTCAGGTATCAATCTTGCTTTTTATTTTGTCATTGTTGGCTTTCATTCTAGCTGGACATCTGGAATTACATTATCTTCTCCATAGCACTTTGAGCATTGATGATCTGGGTATCTGTGTCCAATAGTCTTGCAATATTTTGTCATTATCTCGGATGAAATAAAAAAAAATCGTATTGCTCTTGTAGTTGGCTGTTGTTCTGGTTTTAATAAGCTTAATATCCATTGTCGTATTTCTTCCATATCTGCTTCTCGAACTTCTCTGGAATCTGAATATATCATAGTTTGCTCTCTTGCATAATAGCTCCATACTGAATTTCCATTTAAATAATTGGTTGTTAACTCGTTCAAAATAGTAGCTATTCCAATAATCCGCTTTCTTGC